>JAHWFP010165966.1:0-40774 GCA_023313725.1 Lithobius niger
ATAAAATTTAGGTTTGAAAAGTACTGTTGCTTACGTTTCAACTTACTGTATTTACAGCTTTTTTTCCCAAAATTTGTACGGATTTTATGTCGTTATGTTGACTCAGTCTTCCGGCTGTTCTCCGACGATAATCTCAGTTACTCCCCGACAGGGGGCAATGCTTCCCCGACCGGAGGGGGGCTTTCTTTCCTTTTCCTTCCCCCCCCCCCTGGTGCCACCCCTGGTGCACGTGTCCGCATGAGGTCACAGTGCGGTGACTGAATCCTTGCCAAATATTAGTTACAAAGTGACGATTCATAGAAAAGTTAAAAGTGTGCAGAAAAGAGAAAAACGAAGCGATGACACGACTTGCGTATATTTTTTTCTCTTTCGAAATGTTGTTTTCTGCTCCAAAACATTTACTCAACTTAAGAATTTGCCGACTGGCAAAGAGTCAATGAGCAAAGGTGAAATGCCGAGTCGTTTTTTGCTCCTGTGTAATAAATAATAACATGTATTCCCAAGACAGTTTAATTTCTTTGGACGAATTTCTCAAATGGGGAGAAGAGTAAATGAACAAAGGTGAAATGCCGACTCTAATTCCATCGATTGCGTGAACAAATAATAAAAAGTGTACGTACGACGACAGTTTAATTTTTTTTCACGAATTTGCCGACTGGGAGAATGAGTGCGGGGACGGTGCGCCCCCCCCTCGCCCCCCCTGTCGCGACGCCCCTGATTGACGAACATGTCATAAATCCGGATAAAGAAAAAGAAAGAGCTATGGAACTGTATCCGGTGCCTAAGAACCCTAAACAAGTTCGCCAGTACTTGGGGCTATGCAATTATTGCAGGAAACATGTGGTGGGCTTCGCTCGGGAGGCTTTGGTTTTAACCAAGCTAACGAGGAAGAATTGTAAGTTTGAGTGGGGTGAGGCGGAAGACAGGGCCTTTAATAATCTAAAGAAAGCTATGGTAAATGCTGCTACACTGAAGCATCCAGATTTCACTAAGCCTTTTTACGTCGAGTCGGACGCTTCGGACATAGCCCTGGGCGGAATGCTGTCACAGATTCACGGGGGAGTAGAGTATCCGCTAGCCTACACGTCCCGAACACTCACTCCGTCGGAGCGAAAAGGGACTACGACTATGAGAGAGATCCTGGGGATCGTACATGCGATAGAATCATTCCGGATCTACCTCCTGGGGAAGGTGTTCTTCCTAAGTACGGACCATATGGCTATTCTGTTTTTATATAATTCGTCATCTTTGCCTCCTAAGATCGAGAGGATTCTGCTAAGATTAATGGAATACGAATTCTGCTTACGTCACACACCGGGAAAGTTGCTTGCTGTAGCAGACGCTCTTTCACGTATAAAGATCCCGATCGCCGTATTGGGAAGTCAATTTCCTGACTGGACTAGAGCACACCTAGCGGTGGAACAGAGAAAAGATCCCTATCTAGGCGAAATCGTAAAGCGTCTTAAGGATCAGTGCTCCGAAGATCTGTTAGACGCGTCAAATAAAAGAAATATCTTTTTCAAGGATTACGATGGCATTTTGTATAGGATTCGGCTGGCGGGTCCTGAGCAGAGTAGAGTCGATAACTTACCACAGATGTGCATTCCGGGTTCCTTAATTAATTTTTGCATTAGGGATTACCATACAGGACCTTGTAGTGGACATCACGGTCGACAAAAGACTCTGGATTTAATTCAGTTACATTACTGGTGGTTTAAAATGGGTGCACATGTCGCTGATTATGTAAAATCGTGTCAGACATGTCAGGCCTTCACAAGGCCTAACAAGCCTTATAAGGCTAAGCTGAGGGCGTACCAAACCTTACAGAAACCTGGTTATTCGTGGTCTTTAGATTTGATAGGTCCGTTGTCAGTGAGTAATCATCAAAATTCCTACATTCTAAGTATGGTGGATGATTTCTCGCGTTACGTCATTGCTGTTCCGATTAAAAACAAAAAGGCTGAAACGATTGCTCGAAAATTGTTTACTAGATTAATTTCTAAATTTAGTACTCCGTTTCAGATCCGCAGCGATTGCGGTACAGAATTTTTGAACACCGTAATGGCTAAGCGTACACTTTTATTTCAAATAAAGCAAATGAATTTTACACCTAATGTAAGTCATGTGGGAGGACTAGTGGAAGCAACCAACAAGAAAATCGAGACAGTGTTACGTAAAATTACGGCACATTGCCCTAATGATTGGTGTAAGTATCTTGATATGGTGTGTGTAGCACTAAATGCCACTCCAAATGGGGCAACCTTAATGTCTAGTCATTTTTTGCAATTTGGTAGTGAATTTAGGCTACCCGCATCACTGGCCTTTGAACCATCTAAGATTTTTTATGACAATGATGATTACGTCTTTAGGTTGGAAAGTAGGCTACAAGCAGCATTCGAGGTCGCGCGTATGCACAATTGGAAATCAGTCGTAAGGGCTCAGACTTTTTATAATAAAACGGCTAGGCCGTATTCCTTTTTAACTGATGATTACGTATTAGTAAGGGACTGGACGGCTCTAAGGCAGGTATCTAATAAATTACTTAGAGTTTGGACGGGTCCATTCCGTGTAATGGAATTCGTAAATGAGGTAATAGTACAGGTGGTACATTTTTTGGATCCAGCTAAAATTCTTAGAGTGCATACAAATCACATTCGCCCTTGGTTTGCGAGAGGTGCGAATCAACCCTTACCATTTAGCGGCGCTTCGGATCTCGATGTGTCATTACAAATTAATGGGAAATTATCGGAGGCTGAAATAAAATTGCAAGAATTCATTTCTAATCTGTTATTGGATCCTCTGGATCATTTGTCGGAGAAAGATCCACCAGTTTTTGATTCGCCAACTGAAAACGAAGCCCCAGTAGATAATGAAAATAGCGATAAGCTTGACGTAGTTGGTAGGCTAACTCGTAAACGCAAGTACATAGAGCCACGATCGGCTCGTTATTTTCAAAATAAACAGAGGAAATTGGAATATGAACTGGAATTGCAGAGGCAACGAGGAGCAACGCATAGTTATAACACTAGAAGCAGTATTAATACACCTGAAATTAAGCTCCGTAGGCAAGTTGAGGAATCAAAAGCTGGCAGCGATGATGAGTAGCGTAATCCAGTTAGTAATAGTAATAGTAATATCATATTTACCACATTAAGTGGAAGGAATTCAGAAGGGTTGTGAACCGCTAATACTGTTCCTGGCAAAACTGAAGAAATTATTAAAAAAGAAAATGACTTAGAGAATGGACATGAGTGGTCTTTTAAGAAATCTATTTAAACTTTCCTTTTGTAACTTTGTGCGAAACCCCACAACCGAAGTAGCATTAACTGTATCACTGCTAAGGGCGTTCCAAATTGGCACGACCCGGACAGAAAAAAAATACCGGCGACAGTCACGATTAGAAGGCTGGGCCACAAGTTTCCATGAATGGCCCCTGGTATTAGCTAAATTCGCAGAAAGGTCAAAAAATGGCAGATCGACCGAAACAAGACCATGGAGAATCTTGTAGGTCAGAACAAGGTCAAACTTAATTCGGCGTAGCTCCAGTAGCTCAAGGCCAAGCCTATCCAGGAGGTCCCCATAGTTAACTTCGCGCATGCCAGGGAGGTCCTTAGTGAACCTTCGTTGCACTGCCTCGAGGAGATCTATGTCCTTGACCAAGTGGGGAGACCATACCGGAGTCGCGTATTCAAGAATTGGGCGAACAAACACCTTGAATGCCCACCCCAATGTCGAAAAGTCACCCGAGGAAAAACATCTCCTGACTACAGCTGAGCGCTGATAGGCAGATGTGCAAACCTTACTGCAGTGAATGCTAGATTTTAGGCTTCTAGTAAACCAACTCCCGAGATAACGCACCACTTCTGTAGCAGGCAGTAAATGATGATCCAGAGAATATTGGTTACAATTGTTGCGAATGCCCACATGGAAGGTGCGGCACTTCTGAACTGAGAGTGGAAGCTGCCAAATGGTCGACCACTCAACCACAGTTCGGACAAGAGAATCCAACTCAAGAGAGCAGGAATCAGAAAAATTTTCAGTGCCAATATTTAGATCATCGGCAAATTTGTACCCATAGGTATTAATGGTAGGAAATTTTAGATCATTTAAATATATTAAAAACAGGAGCGGCCCCAGGACAGACCCCTGCGGGACTCCGCATGGTACGGGAACCCAAGAAGAGTGAACATTTTCAACAATCACGCGTTGAGTGTGGCCAGCAAGAAAAGCCGTGAGCCAATTTTTTAAACACCCTGCTATACCACACCCGGCCAGCTTCAGAAGTAGTTTGCGGTGAACAACTGACTTGAAAGCCTTTTTAAAGTCGAAGTAGATGTTGTCGGATGAGACACCAATGTCGAGTGCACTGGTTCATCGATCGAGGACAGCCAGTAACTGATGTGTCGATGATCTGGAAGGAAGAAAGCCATACTGGTCTTGCATAATAACAGAGTGTTCCCCAAAAAAGTCAAGTAGGCCATCACGAATGATGGACTCCATGATCTTACATGCTACGCAAGTTAGGGCGATCTGCCTATAATTCGTTGGGTCAGAGGGAGATCCCTTCTTAAATACAGGAACAACATGAGCTGTGCTCCACATATCTGGGAGTACACCCTGATCAAAGGAACCAGAGAAAAGCCTGCAGAGTGGGTACGAAATAACATTTACCAATTCTTTGAGCATGAAAGCAGATAAACCATCTGGTCCACATGATTTGCTTGGTTTCCCATAATGGTCTTCCTTACGATGTCAACCGGAAAGAAAACCTGATTTAGAGAGACTGAACGGTCAAGCACTTGATGCTCCGGAACCAAAAGGTTGCCATCATCAATAATTGTGTTTGAAGCAAAGATTTCGCTAAAAACTTCAGATTTAGCATGCTTTGCTGTAATGAAAGAATCCCCTACACGTAACGGCAGCAATGTTCGGAATGTTGAATTACATTTTCTATATAGCTTAAATAAGGCAGCCGGGGTCTCCTCTCTAATTGCTTCCACCTCCCGTGCCCTGTACCAGGCCTCAATCAAATCTGAATACTCCTTACGTACAGTATTATAGGAAAGAAGCAATAAATGGCTTCGGTCTAACCTATATTGACGCCATTGCTTAAGTTTTAATCTACGGATTTTCGAGAAGTGCTTTGGAAACATTTTTTTACTAACTTCTCGTTGACCGCAAGTCTCACAAGACTGTGCAATATGACCTGACAAAACTTGGTGGAAGCAATTCCAGGCTTGATTAACGTCCGAGTGCACATCGAAGATCAACTTGTCCCACTCAACAAGTGATCCACGTAGACCATCAAAGTCAATCTTTCTCCTAATGGATTCGCCTTGGTGGCAAGAGAAGCGTCCGGACCCCACAGTGGCAAGATTCAAGGAAAAGTTCACCACACAATGATCACTGTTACCGAAGTGATCGCCCACGAAAAGATCGAAGACTAAGCGGTCATCATGGGTAAATATAAGATCTAATATATTGTTACCCCGTGTAGGTTTGTCAACCAATTGGTCAAGGCCAAGCGGTGCCAACAACTCCAAAATGAACTCGTGGTGACTATCGCCGGCGCTACTTCTGTCCCAATCAACTGTACTCAAATTGAAATCGCCAAGTATAAGATTAGAGTGGTCAGGATTAAAAGTTCTAACAATAAACTCTACAAGGTTTAGAATTTCACCATTCACATAACTATTTGGTAAATAATACAAAATGAACGTGATATTGTGGGTGGGCAACTCAATGGCAATACCCTCAGTCGAGCTGGATGACTCCGTAACCACCAGAGGGATCCCGATTCTATGGACTACCAGGAGACCCCCTCCCCTGCTACCCCGATCACGTCGTATTATATTATACAATCAGCCATCAACCAGCAGGGTCGGTAATGCCACTGGTTAGCCAGGACTCGACCACAAAAATAATAGTAAAGGTATTCCGTTGCACTAGTTCTTTGAAGCACCCAATATTACGGATAATGCTTCTGGCATTCAGTAAAGTGCAGGCTAGGTTACAGTCATTGTTGCTCAGCATAGGGCTTAGGATGGGGATATCCCCAATTATGCAAGAAGGTTTTCCAGAAGTGCATGAATCTTAATAAGTTCCAACTGCAGCAGCCGCTTACCCTGGCAGTAAGATGGGTACAGTCTCGAGCCATGAGTGTATGATCATCCACGATCGCCTTGTCAATGGATACAAAGGAAAATTCGTTTTCAACACAAAATTTTCGTAGCAGGGCATTTGCATGAACAATCTTCTGATCAATTAGTCTATTTGCAGCCCCCACTCTTGGCAACAAACCGATGATGGTAAATCTGGCTAAGGGAAATTTTATTCGTAGAGAAGCAACAAAATCTTGAATGTATAGCACAACCCGATTAGGAGATTTGTCAGCAATATCGTTGGAACCGACGCACAAGACGAAAGTTCCTCGTGGGTCACCGGCCTCCAAGAGATGCTGTAATCTAGAGTGCAGGTCCTTTGCGCAGAGACCCGGGTATGTCCACGTTGTCGACAGTGGGTTTACACTTCCTCTCAGGTTTCTGACATGTGAGTCCCCGAAAATGATTGATTTGGCCGTCCATCCTCTAGACAGAAGATCAAATTCCTCATGCCATATCTCCCCCTCTGTAGATGTATCTAAAGCGGGCTTCTCTTCATGCATGAACACACCATCTCTACTACGGTTCTTAGCCTTGCAAAGTTGATCAACATGGTACAGCATGTCACTTGGAGCTTTTGTGCGCAGTGCATGTGTTTCAGTGGCACGAGCACCATTTTTATAGTTAGCAGATTTAGACTTTCCCTTTTGGGGCTTTATTCCCCTTCGAACCGTAATGTTCTGGTGCATTGGTGTCAATGTCGGTGGATGTGGAACTTCCTTCACAGCAGTTGGTGTTCCTTGTTTGTCCAGATGTGTTGAAATAAGCTCCAGACTGCAATCTTCAGTAGAATTTAAATTTACCACGAGTGATGATGTAACACCTTGCACAACTTTGTCATGCTGACAAAGCAGTTGGGCTGAAAAAGACAAAATGGCGTCGAACAATGGGTTGTGTTGGTGTGTAATGCGCATGAGCGGTGGCGCTCCGGGTTTTCCCAACAGCGGACGTTGCTTAGCAACAGAGAAAGGGAAACCCGAAATTTCTCTAACAAGGTCGGTGGGCTGTTGGGGAAGCTAGGAGTGACGTGGCTTCATCAGTACAAAATTTGTAAACATGATAAATGTCTGATGATTAATCAAAGAAAGGTGCAAGTAGAAACAAGGGTTATAAATTTAAAAATCTATTTTATAAATTTCAAAGTTATTCCACCCCCCTAGTTTCAACGCTACGGACATTTTGGAATTATATGAATAAATTTAAACAAAAGGAAACGAAGATACATGAGCTAAGAATGGGTGGACGGCTACAATTTAGGCACTGAGCCCAGTGCCACCGCTGCTGCTCCCCTCGGAGCTTCCTGGGACTCCGGGTGGGCGGCCGAACCAGTTGCGGCGTTCTGAAATAAATAAATTGTACGGGAAAGATTAGGAATTTTGTATACTGGAAAATTAGTACATAATGTTTTGGGATTAAATGGGGAAATAAGGATAACAAATATACAAATTAAATGCAAGCAAGACGGTAGAAGTTGCATGGTCAAATTTTAAGGTTAAAGTGGGTTAGAAATTTGTTTTGAAACAATGTTGCAAACCGGAAGACGGGGAAAGGTAAACTATAAATGCGCAGTGAGAATTTGGATATTAGGTAATTTTTTTTTCCTTTCCAATATCGTTTGTGACAGCTGTAGGTTGGGTCTTTGGACCCTTGATAAAAAAGGTATTTAGCAAGGATCAAAAGGCCGTAGGTGGAATTGGACGGAAATTATAAAGTAATGAATTTTTGGATCTTTGGTATTAAGTACATAACATAGATCAAGAGATTCAAATATGATTGTTGTGAGGGAGTTATGGATTTTATATTTTATATTTTTTTTCCTCGTTTTAAAAGGAAATTTGGGAAAAATAAATTTCAGAAGTACAGGTTGTTTCAGGGAAAGTTTTGTGGAAATGGAATAAAGTGCTGTTGTGAAAAGTTTCGGAAGAATTGGGGATTAGGAAAGGTTTCCTTAGACCCCCCCCCCCCAATTTTCGGGAATCTGTGGGTAAACAACGATGATTCATGCTTCAAGAATCGGGAGGTTGGGAGGAGGATTTATAGTATAGGGGAGTTGGGAGTTTTAAGCCCCCCCCACCCCCGATCTGTTGCGAAAATTTTAGGTTGAATTTCGGAATAAGCAGAGAATTGGGAAAAAGGTGGTTAGTCCCCTCTCTAATCAAAATAAATTTAAAGAATGTGATATTAGGCTAGATAGTAAATACGGTAGAAAGGAACATGAATTGGACGAAATTTTCTGGAAATTATCCTGAAGTTGATTTTAAGTTTGATTTTTATTTTTAAAACAGAGGTAATTGTTCTAAATGGATCATGGGGAGATTAAACGAGGTAGAGAGGAATGGTTAATAATACAGTTAAGTAGTTCCTTTGACGAGTTTTAATTGATTAATTTAGGCATCGACAAAAAAAAAATTTTTTTGTAGATTTTATTTTGATCAGGCAGTAGCTAGGACTCTTTAAACCTCAAACAGAAAATCATATTGATTTTTCTTAGACTACGAGAGGCTGGGTCCGATGGGTCATAGGTCAGGGTGGGCCTAGACTTCAAGAGCTAAACCGCGAGGTTCGCCTCCGTAAATAGCGGCGATTCTCTTACGCGGGTATGGGCGACAGAGGAGATCCTGTGGGTCGCCGGCTGTCCCTGAGAACTGCCTCATCGAAAGCGGCGTTCTCAGCAGTGGGGTTGAGTACGGGAGGCTACTCCGTAAAACGTCAGGTAGTGAGCGCGTTCGCCAGGCGGACGTATGCTTGTCGGGTGGTGCATAGCTTCGCCATATAGCAGCAGGCGAAGTAGCTTATCGCCATCGCCCTAATAACATCGCTCTGTTAACATCGGACCATTACGGGACATCGAAGCTACTACGTCTTTTAACCCTCTGGGCCCTAAGGTTTTCTTTTCTTAACTTAAACATATATAATGTAAAGCCGATATATCGGCTTCTAGGCGATATATCGGCGATATAGGCGAAATTGGGTACGAGATATTTCTTTTTAACACAGGGATAATTTTTTTTTTTTTTGGGGGGGGAAGATAATAAGTGAGTTGTATGAGTGTGGGAAAGCATAACATGGGCGCATACAGTTGGGACTCTACGAATGTAAAATACGTAACTTTCAAATTGTACAGAAAATAAATGCTCAGTGTGTATACATGGATAATATTCAGGTCGCTAAAAACATTCAAAGGCATACGTTGTGCCTACAAAGGCTGGGGTAAATTAAGAATATTGAATATGGAAGCATACATTTTAAATTAAAAACGGCTGTTGATTTTTAAGCGGGAATTTTATGATTTTGGGAAATATTGGTGATTTTCAGGGCTCAAGGAAGCCTAGTTATCGAAAATACTAATATTTTGAACAGATAAGTGCATGGGTTGTATGGATTAATGGGGAGGTTTAGTTATGGCTAGAGATAAGTACATGATAAAATTACAGCAAGTGGGGAAGCATATTTGTTCAAAATTCTTAGATGCATGATGACATTTGTGCTAAAATTAAAAATGAAGATTGTGATTGGAATTTAATGATTGAAATAGGATTGCATGAAACTTGTGACTAGGTTTAGGCCTAGACACAAGGAAGCCTATGGGATTTTAGCCAAAAAAATTTTTGCATGGGTGAAAGTAAAATTATGGGAAGGAAAATTTTAAAGGGAATGGCATGGTTATGCATGGAACTATTTCACTAAGAGGGAAAAGAAGTGTTGGTTTACAATGCATGAGAGTTTCAACTTCAATACTAGACCCCTCAGCCGATCAATTTTAAGTTATTCGACTGGCTAATGAAAATATTCGGCCAATTTTCGGCTAGCTGTTCTTAGCCGACTATTTTTTCGGCCGCTATCAACTTGAGACAATTTCGGCGGCTACTGGGTTAGCCTACACGAATTTTGGCATTTCCTACATTGAAATGAGAGCAATACAAAATTTCTTTGAGCTATAGCGTTTGTTACGCATGTAAGTTTTAGTTTTATGCCACATTAATTAAGTCTTAAGTACGTAAACACAATTTTTAACACAACAAATGAAATATGCTTTAAATTATAGGTTATATTGGCAAAGGAAATAAATTCAAATGACACCATTAAATGTAACGTTAAAACTTAACACATTTTTTAGTTTTCTGCAAACTTGAGTTATCTTAATTACGTAATCTGCATCCTTAAAAACGTACCATGGTCATGTGCGCATAGCGAATTCTCTTGAACTAAAGCACCTACAAAGATGAGACTAGTGCCTATATATAAAAGATAATTAAATTACGCTTAGGATTACCTATTTTTCTTGCAGATTTTTTTTACCCTCAAATATGCGGAAATGTCTCTAAAAATTGCTCATGATGTCAAACTTTGATCAGGCAAACTATTCTGGCAAACTTGGTTGGTAAGAGAAAAGCCTAAAAAGACGACATGGCTAGCCTAACAAAAATGTGGCGAATATGCGGCTCACGTACTTCCGGCGGCGATTTCGGCTATCGGCGGCGGCTGAGGGGTCTATTCAATACTGATAGAGGTTCAAAGTAACATGGGATTTCCGCAAATACGCAGTAAGATTAAATATTGCATCACACTGAAATGGCAAATTTCTTGAAATTCTTGCAATTAGACCATGGGTCTAAATGCAAGGATATGATAAAATTTTTGCGATTAGACAACAAGCCTAACCGCAAGTTGGATCTCCAACAAATTATAATTCAAACTAACATTGGTTTGAGACGTTGCTCAGGGAAAATAAGATTAACATAGTAATTGGTTTAAATAAAACTTTGGGTGTAAAGATTGATTAAATATCGTCAAGACAGATAAATAAAATTTTTGGGAAATAAAGTAACTAGGAATTTAATTTGAAATGGGGTTAATAGTGAAATAGATTAAAATATGTTTACGCTTACCTCGCTCTCTCTGGCAGGCGAGGCAGTGAGGGGGACATGCCAGATCTGGCTTGGGTTGGAAGGCAGAGGGGTCTGGGCGTCCAAGCGAAGGTTTGGGCCCAGAGCGCAGAGGAACCAGGGCGGGTAGGGATCCGGGGGCCAACATCCGCTGGTGTTTCATGAGGAGGTATTGCGTTTCTTGGGAAATGGCTCTAAATTCGTAATGTTCAAATGGTTCGTCCGGTTGAGGGAACGGGAGAAAGAAAGGATAGCGGAGATGGGGGCAGATGCGTTCCCAGGGTCGCATTGGCTGTAGTGTCCATAGTGACGAAGCTGCCGAGCAAATAAACTTTCCATAGGTGGGGCACCCAGGGGGGCAGGCAGCGGGAGGCCGGCAGCAAGTTGCAAGTTGAGATTAAATGCCCGCAGAATGTACGGGAACATTTCTTCCCCGGGTTGAACGGGGGGATAAAAGGTGGTGACTGGCAGGGGTCTGGCGATAGCATAAGGGCTCAACAAATAATTCTGACCCATGCGGTAAAAAAGTTCGGTGTTTGTAGCTTGGAGTTGTAGATAACTACGGAACTCCACGTCGAGTTGATCCGTTCGATTGAATGAGGGACGTGGGGCAGCAGCAGCACGGCGTTTCTTGGCGGCGGCTTGTTTTTTGGGACCCATGATTTGGTTAGCAACACAGCAAGATAAGGAAACGCTACCGAACACGGGGAAAATACAAATTCGTATGGGAAAGCAATGGTCAAACTTTATTTTCTAAACCGGGCATTCACATGAGTGGTCAAACGAATGGGGTCAGAGGTGACGTCGGAAGGACTGTAGTCGAAACTGTCACCCCCTAAATTGAAACTACCAATGCTCGTAACTCACGCATCAGTCAGTTGTAAATAAGCTGTCAAAACGACGGTGGGTTGATCCCACCCACTTTTCTGACGTAGACACCGAAGTAGAGCAGGTGGATCCCTTTGTGGGGCTGCATCCTTGTCGCATCCCCTCTGTTGACAAAAATAACCCTTGCAAGACCTTGGTGACCTTAAATTGAGGTCATGTGAGACCAAAATAGTGGTTGTGGCCATTTTCTAAGCTTTCTTAAGAACACCCTCTTGCCGTAAAATAAATCCGACAGAAAGGAAATACAAGTGGAAAATAAATAGAACATGTACACAGAAATTGTAATTTTATTGAAATTTATTACAGGACAGTGGACATAAGGCTAGGTGTAGCCTACAAAGTGTTGAATAATCGAAAAATCCATGAATAAGAACTGTTGTAATTTTTCTCTCTTCCTGTGAATTGGTTGATTGCAGAAGTGACATAAAGACGAGGGCACACAGATGACCAGGGAGTGGAAATGGTTGATGGAGAGGCACATGTGGGGGAGAAGTGGAAGGAACATGGATGGGTTAAAAGATAAGTGAAATTGACAGAAATCACCTGTTCAGGTGATGTTGATCCATGCGCATGTTCTTTTACGATACAAGGGGAGCATAAATAATGGAATCACCCCCTGGACATCGACGGTGGAGCTGGTTGTCGATGTCAGTGGCCGGGATGGTATACGCCACATACATGATTGATAATGGGGTGATCATGTATAACTAGGTTTTGGAATTATTTAAAAGAAGGTGGCCGGGATGGTATACGCCACATACATGATTGATAATGGGGCGATCATGTATAACTAGAATTCTTAGAATTATTTACAGAAGAGTGGACGGAATGGGGTACGCCACATACATGATTGATAATGGGGTGATCATGTATAACTAGATTTTAGAATTGTTTAAAGGAAAGTGGCCGGCATGGTGTACGCCACATACATGATTGATAACGGGGTGACAGTGGCGTAACGTACAGGTAGGCTAGGTAAGCATTGCTTACGGGCCCCTGCAACTCGGGGGGCCCACCAGGCGCCGAAATATGGACATGGACAACATCATTGAGATTTTTGCATTGAAATAAACTTGCCGAAAGTATCGCCGTAAGAGCCTCAAGTAGTGAACTAACTACGCTATGCAAATTTCATGTTCAAATTGCAATATATTATAAGCTAGTCCAAGTTCCTATTTAACAAGTGTAGTAATGTAGCTACTAAGCAAAGCTAATAATAATTCGACAGTTAAGTAGGCTAAAAAAAATTCCACACAGACATGATTTTTCATAAATTTGTTCAAACATTATTGTCTGTTTGCATTACGAAGTAATTTTTTTGAACTGAAAGTTGTTGGTTGTTCGGGTAACGGAAACCAAACCATCTACAGTATGCGTATAATTTGGACCAAGACAGTCGGAAAGATGAAAGATTTTTTATTTTTTTTCTGGGGGGGGGGGGGCAATAACTGGGGGAGGGCCCGACCAAAAATTTTGCCTATGGGCCCAGAGACACTTTGTTACGCCACTGCGGGGTGATCATGTATAATTAGATTTTGAATTATTTTTAAAATAAGCGGCCGTTTTGGTCAAGGCCGCATACATAATTAGTATTGATAGGAAATCAGAAATAAAACTGTCAGAAGATGAATTTTTTAAATTTAGATTGCAAACACTTGTTTGTTAGATGCAGTGAAAGTGTGAATGAAACCGCACAATATTTTCCCACACGTTGGCTGTAGCTACAAGAGTGGATGTGACAGGGTGGTCACATCTACATATTCCAAAGTTTTCAAATTTAGGTTGGCTATGACTGGGCGTGGTACAAACGACAGTGCATAGAGGTACCGAGAAATAATTAATTTGGCTGGATGCAGGGCGGCCCAGTCAAGGATTACACTATTATTAATTACAGACGTAAATTAAGATTTCAGTTACACTTAAATTTGTCAACATTAGTATGAAGAACACACAAGTACATACACAAGAAACTAGGGCGGGTCCCTTGGGATACCTATATGGGATTGTTCAAATTAACGTACGCAATTAAAGTTTAGTACATCTTACAGAACAAGCTAGATGGAAAATAAACTGGGGAAAATAAATTGCATGACTTTAGTTGGGGACACGAAATTTTCTGTTTTCAAATGCATGTTACTCTCCTTCTCTGTAATACAGTGTGATATAGAGTTAGGAGGGTTGGTGATGTGAGGTATAGAATCGCAGTTCGATTTGCGAGACTAATTGGAAATCGAACAATTTTGACATGAATGTGCGATTGATTTAGGAAGTTGCCGCTTTTGTTCATAAAAAATTGTTCATCAAGAGTCGGGTTGGCGACTTGCATCGTAGGACCGTCATTCACTGCCCTTGCATAAAGGACGGGGGACAGGCCGTGAGAAGGTCTAAGGCGGCATTATAGGGCACCCTGGGAAAGGAACACATACTAACATTCCTTTGATTTGAAAATTGATAAAGTGCATTACGTTGTCCTGAATTTTCGGGGTTGTGCCAAGCAAACAAAATGCTTGTCGTGAGAATCATGCAAGAAAATTAATGGATTGGAAGATTTTAAGCAATCACGGTCATACACGAGGAAGCAAGTTGTTGTAGTACGCAGATTCAAATATGACGGATATTCTAAATTAAAATGTAAGGCTAATGGTAAAGTTTGTGAACTGACTAAACTCAGTTGTAATTGTGTAAAATTGGATTTGTGACGTGCTTCACTGCCAGGGCAGGGGGTGAGAAAATCCTCATGGCCGAAAATTTGAACGCAGAACAAAATTTGGAGAACTGTCTGGATATAAGACGTCTCAAAAGAGCACGATTCACGTGAGATTAGTGTTGAAATAGATTCAAAAAAAAAATGAATTTGATTTGGGAATAAAATCAGGACATTTATGAAAAATGGCACAAAAACGAAAATTCAAGGACAACATGTGGATTTTATATGGAAATCACATGGTTGTTTTGTTTGATTTTAGCATAAAGTTGGTTCACGTGATGAAAATACGTGGTGGTATCTTCAAATTGGTCGGGGATAGCAATTTGAAAGCGTTACCAGAAACAAGACAAGTTCTTAATAACTGGAGCGAAGATTCCAGGGAAATTGAGTACTACAGATGTGTGATTTGATATGTGTGTGAATGGATAAATTTGGTAATTTTAATAAACTATATGAATGAAGGAACTTTAATAAAGTTCAAATTGATGAGAAATTATGAAATTTTAAGCCATGAGCTGTACATGATCTTAAAATTGATGTTGTTCAAGAATGAATTTGCTTGGGAAATTGTTGGAAAATACAATTGATTATTATTCGAAATGAGGTAAATTATATTGCATGAATAATAATAGCAGTTGGAATGAAAATGTAAATTTTGAAAAGGATGCAACATAGTTGTGGTTTGGAAAGTTGTGAAGAAATGGGACGTCTGGAAGTGGTTGTAATATGTGAAGAATGAATGGATGAATCTAATGGAATGTTATTAAATTTTGTAGATTGGCAGGGAGTTGCTGGAAATTGTAAAGAGACAATCTTGATTTTATATAATTTGCATGAGCATGAAATTATGAAAACAATGTGAATATAACTAAAAGGATCAAAATGAATTGCAAGGCAGTCTTTCAGGGAAATTAATTATTGTAGGAGAAACTTGAAAATTTTAAATAAGTAACATCAGAAATTTTAATTAGGAAAATTGAAGTGTTTAGGATTAAAAGTCACAAATCGCATAATTTTAAGCACGGGCCACGGATGTTGAGGCTTTTACTACGATTCTCGGTAGAGGTTTTCCCGGCATCCGAGCCAATTACGAAAGTTAACTCGAAGGGCTTGCTTCGGGGTGGTCTTTGTAACTATTGTGTGTGGGGTGACTTGGATTCAAATCTTAAAAGATTAGAATAAACTTCAGAATTCCGTTAGGGAATACTGAAATTTGATTTTTGTGGGTCGGGGATATTGTTATGGAAATGAGTACATAAATTAATAAATTATTATATTAATTATGATATTAATTAAGTTATTAATAAAGTCATATATAAGGTAGTTATTAATTATTGACATTTAAAAACATATGGAATGATTTAATAGATGGAAATAATTATGGGCATAAATATAGCTTAAATATTAAAAGCATAAACAAAAACGTGGAGTGAAAGAATGTATTGCAATTCTTAAATAAGGAAGCTTGAAAGCATTCAGGTAAATGGTTGACACACTCTAAATTATCAGAAGTATTGACATATAAGGAAAATTCATAAGAAGCAGCAGTTTAGCTTCAGTTTGCAGTATCAGCATTCAGTTAGTCAAATTACTAGAACGAACAATTAACTTGCCTAAACAGGAAGAGTTCTAGAGAACTTAAGACATATTTGGATGGTTGTATTTCGAAACACGAATTCGGGGAATTAGAACAGAGCAAAAGACACGAAAAGAGACGAGACGATCTCTCTCTTGTGCGGCGTCTTCGAGCGAGTGAGGTTCTCCTTCCGTTGGTCCGACCAGCTGTGTCCAAGGTTGTTGGGTGGCGAGCGACTTGGCTTCTCTGCAAGACGCGAGCCGGACTTGTAGCAGATGAGTATAATCGAAGTGTTATTGATTGCTTTTATTTAAGCAAGCAGGAATCAGAGTGAATATAAATTTAATAGGATCGAAATTTATTTTAATACCGTTTGGCCATTATTTAAAATAACGTAGGTATCGATTGAGTTAAGGTTAGAGTGAGGGAACTCTAGGTTTAGGTGTCAACCCTTTATTGGTGTTTAACTAAAATACTCAGCAAATAGTTGGTTGTGTGTTTCAGTGCAGACCGTTTAACTATTTGTTGTAGTGGTTTATTCTAAACAGTAAAAAAGGAGGTTAGCTGTCTATGGTTGTTGGGTGATTATTATACATTTATTGACACAGTGTAAACAATTACATCCTGACATATTATGGCTTATATTGCAGTATTGCTGGAATATAAACCCATAACAGTCTAACACTATGTTTTCAGGGTCAGGAAATACTAATAACTGATTATCTTGTTGAAAAAATATACACCTTTTTTTAGGGGCTGGTATCACAGTCACCGTTTGACTTTGCGCTCATTGACCGAGGGTACACGTAGGTTTCTTACGTCGCTTCATCTTACGTCGACGTAGCTTACGTCGATGTAGTGCTTAGAGCGCTTTAAGAACCTGCGTGTACCCACCTAAAACCATTTCAAGTCGCTTTATCTCAAACCACCTCAATACGTCGACGTAAGGAGTTGAAGCGCTTTAACAACCTACGTGTACCCACCTAAAACCCATTTTCTACGTCGCTCTAAGGATTGCTTCCCTTTGATTGGTTGAAATGAGCGCGCTGAAACGTCACGAAACTAGGACGGCAACCTGTCTCTTCGTTAAAACGAAGTCGAAAGCCAGCTGGCTGAATGGGGACTTCGCAATAAAGAGGGGCTTACTTGATGGGGGGATTAGATAAACGCGACGCAGCAACCCCTGCTGTCGTTTTAACTCACTCCAACTACAACCTCCGTGTAACCACCTCTCTCCTAAAGCGATGTGAGTTCAAGTCGACGTAAGGTAAAGCGACGTAAGATGAAGCGACTTAAGAAACCTACGTGTACCCTCAGTCATAGTCAACTTTCAGCTGCTCTTCTGCCGTTTCTAATTTAGGTGGAAGACCTCAATTAGATTCATTTGAAAGGTGGGAATGTCTTCTTTGCATCAAGGGTAAATAAATGGGTTTATCATTGTTAGGTACTGTGCTACGCTCTTTTTACTAGGGGCTGGTATCACAGTCACTGTTCGATTTTTCAACTTTCAACTACTATTCTGACGTTTGTAATTTAGGTGGATGACTCCAATTAGGTTCACTAAAAAGGTCGGAATATCTTCCTTCGAATGAGTCCAATTGGAGTCGTCCACCTAAATTAAAAACGTCAGAATAATTGAAAGTTGAAATTGAGCGAAAAATCGAACGATGACTGTGATACCAGCCACTAAAACAAAGGCGTATATTTTATCAACAAGTCAATCCGTTATTAGTATTACCTGACCCTGAAAACATGGTATCAGACACCAAAACGATTATCTTGTGTTCTATAAGCAAAGATATGGCCGATGTATCATTTTTCAGTCATCTTGGCCGCCATCTTGAATATTTAAATTTGCTCAAGGGTGACAAAGTGGCACCCTGTAGAATTTCATTAAGTATGCCTAGAAGAAACACAAAACACCATAAAACATTGGGCGGACCTTACTTTCAGGTTTTTGGCCCCGCTACCAGACTAGTATGCGAACTCAGAGCTAGGCTGGGCCTAGCGGGAAAAGAGCCGTTTTGTTTGCCTATTATCCCATCACTACCATGGCTTAAAATATTATAGATAATGTAGAAACTAAAAATAAAATATGCTTTAAACTGTATGTCGGCTAAGTTTTGATAAGAATTAACTTCGTGAAAATCATACACAGTTGGCAAAACTAAAAATTGAGTTGGTTATTTTAATTCATGTAGCCTTTCTTTGTTAAATACTGCCCAGAAGGCGGTTCAGTAAGGAGTAACTCCAAACTGGTATTTCGGGGGGGGGGGGGAGGAGTTACTGATATATTAATATTCCAAAACACTACATCACTGCCAGGATTTAAAAACTTTCTTAAGTAAGGCAGAAACGTTAACAAAAGTGCGAAAATCAAAACTTAGTAACGATTTCTGCCAAGTTTTCGCCGTCCAAAGTCGTGAAATCTCACAAATTTCATTTACTAGTTTGTCTGCTAGCCCATTCTGCCACTGTTATAGTTAAAACAGAACGTGAACTAAATCCGCACTTCATGAAAATCGGGTACAGCTAGCAAAATTAAAAACTGAGTTGGAAAATTGAGTTGGCTGTTTGATTTGCTGTAGTCCTTTTTCTGTTATCATATCACTACTACGATATGAAGATCCTTTTGTATTAATGTAGAAACAATTCCATCTTTTATACAACAAACTTGTTAAGAATTCAAAAAAAAAATCGAAGGTACAATTTGACAATAAGAGTCCATAAGATCTCAAATTAAAGGATAAAAGCGACCCCAAGGTCACTAAATAAGGGCAAAAATTACCTAAAATCCGTGAATCAAGAGAGAAAAAAATGAAAATGGAGCATGTCGATTTTTTATTATATTTAAAAGCTTTTCTCCAATAATACCTCAAATTGTTTGGGGCAAAACTGAGTGAAAGGTTTCGCCATTTATTTCCATCTTTCTTCATTTTTGAAAAACTAGAGCATGTTGTTGCTTTAAAATGTGCAAGTTTTTTGCAGTAATACCCTTTAGGTCGTTTGGGATAAAACTGAGCAAGAGATTTCACTATTTTTCAGCTCTTGACAGTCCATTTGAAAAAAATGTCTCCCCTACTGCCATATTTGCACACAGCAGTTCATTGGCATTAGCCTAGACGTCCAAAATGTATCCTTAACCCAACCCCCAATCATCAATGGCTAGCTACAGGCCTGTTTATGTAATTTTAAACTGAAATCGGATAAATTTGTAAAAAATGTTTTTAAAAAGTGATTCAGCTGACAATTAAGTTTTTACGAAACCTGCTATCCTGAAAAACGAATAAGAAAAATCACCGAAATTTGTTTGAAAACAATTTGATACACGAATCTCGACGTATCTTAGAGAAGCCAAACGCGTCGATACTGTTTACAGGTGATATGACGTCACAGGAAGGGTATTAACCAATCAGAGTACTGTACTAGCTAGACCTCAACATGGAAATCGCCAAGATTACCCAGTACTACTTTTGGCCAAGGGTCGGGGTCTAGCTAGTACAGTACTAGTCAGTCCCCAACTTAGACTAGCATTGAAATCACCAGTAACTTTAATCCGAAGCTTAGTCCTGAGGTCGAGGTCTAGCTAGGTCGGGGCTTACATTACGCCCGGTCGTGTTTAGACCTCAACTGGAAATCCCCACCGTGAGATACTCTGCTGGGGGCTTGCTTATATACCCCAGAGCTCTAACTAATCCTATACTAGGTTTGCCTGAACATGTCTGGGCTTGCCCATGAACAAGTCTGGGCTTGTCCTTGCTGGACTGGTTCGAACTGGATCTGGCCAGTGTGAACAGGATGTACCAGAGCCAGTCTGGGGCCACTGACGGTGGGGATTTCCAGTTGAGGTCTACAGTTAATCTTGGGCGTAAGTTTGGTATCACGAATATCCGGCGATTTCCAATGCGAACTAAGTTGAGGGCTAAGGAATATACAGATCCTAACGGTAGAGATTTCCAGTTGAGGTCTACAGGTAATCTTGGGCGTAAGTTTGGTATCACGAATATCCGGAGATTTCCAATGCGAACTAAGTTGAGGGCTAAGGAATGTAGAGCCCCTAAGCTCCAGCCTAACTTAATACGGAGCAGTTAGTCCCAAGCTGAAAAAATCGGTGATTTCCAACCAGGTTTAGCGATAATCCTCGGGTTAATGAGCATGTTAGGCCTGAGACTAAGGATAAAATTTAGACCCAGGCACACCATGGGCTAAGTTGAGATTTAAGCACCTCTTTCGAACGCGATGCTTCACTGCACGACGTGAGTGTAGGTATGAAGTGTGATTTCAGGGGTACATTTCCCCACCAGATCAACTCAAGTGTCACTCTGGTTAAATGTTGTCGTCAAGTCAGTAGGAGATGATAATTTAACCTTTTTCCAAAAGGGACACATTATTTTCAGTTCGTAAATGTGAATTGGGTTAGGTTTTCGAAGTGACCACGTACATTGACATGTTTTAACAGATTAACATAACTAATTTGCACCGGGGCCATAGCAACCACGGAGATGGGGTCCCCCCCCCCCAACCGTCCAAGAAGACGTACAATACAGTTGGCAAATTCGAGTTAAGTTGCCAAAGTCGGATTAAATTTCACTGCGAAGTCCCATTTCCATGAATACTGGTTAATCATTATCATCCTTCGGTCAGTTTGAAAGTAACGTTTCAAATGCTTTTTTCTTATTGGCTTTCGTAACACTTCTGCTTAGCGTGCGAGTAACTGAAACGCTGCCCTTGACCGTTTCTAATCGCTTCCCTGCTGCTCTCTTCCATCCAAGCGACTGTTAAGAAGTATAGTCTGTTTGCCAAATGGCATTTTAAACCTAAACCTGGAAGTAAGGTCCGCCCAATGTTTTATGGTGTTTTGTGTTTCTTCAAGACATAGTTCATGAAATTCTCTGTGGTGCCACTTTGTCACGCTTGGGCAAGTTTAAATATCAAGATGGCTGCCAAGATGGCTGAAAAATCATATATCGGCCATATCTTTGCTTATAGAACAGACAGGATAATCATTTTGGCATCTAATATTATGTTTTCAGGGTCAGCAAATACTAATAACGGATTATTTTGTTACACCTTTTTTTTAGGGGCTGGTATCACAGTCACTGTTCAATTTTTCGCTCATTTCCACTTTTCAACTGCTATTCTACCGTCTTTAATTTAGGTGAAAGTCCCCAATTATATTCATTCGAAAGGTGGTAATGTCTTCTTTGCATCAAGGGTAAATAAATGTGTTTGTCATTGTTAGGGACCGAGCAGCGCCCTTTTTAGTAGGGGCTGCAGGTATCACAGTCACCGTTCGACTTTTCGCTTATTGTCAACTTTCAATTGATATTCTGCCGTTTCTAATTTAGTCTGAAGACCTCAATCATATTCATTCGGAAGGTGGGAATGTCTTCTTTGCATCAAGGGTAAATAAATAGGTTTATCATTGTTAGTACCAAGCTACGCTCTTTTTACTAGGGGCTGGAATCACAGTCACTGTTCGATTTTTCAACTTTCAACTACTATTCTGACGTTTGTAATTTAGGTGGATGACTCCAATTAGGTTCACTCCAAAGGTCGGAATGTCTTCCTTCGAATGAGTCCAATTGGAGTCGTCCACCTAAATCAGAAACGTCAGAATAGTTGAAAGTTGAAAATGAGCGAAAAATCAAACGGTGACTGTCATACCAGCGCCTTAAACAAAAGGTGTATATTTAATCAACAAGTAAATCCGTTATTAGTATTCCCTGACCCTGAAAACATAGTATCAGACACCAAAATGATTATCCTGTCTATTCTATATGCGAAGATATGGCCGATATATGATTTTACAGACATGTTGGCCGCCATATTGAATATTTAAATTTTCTCAAGGGTGACAAAGTGGCACCCTGTAAAATTTCATTAAGTATGCCTTGAAGAAACACAAAACACCATAAAACATTGGGCGGACTTTACTTCCAGGTTTTTGGCCCTGCTACCAGACTAGTATGCGAACTCAGAGCTAGGCTGTGCCTAGCGGGAAAAGAGGTGTTTTGTTTGCCTGTTAGTCCAGCACCACCATGGCTTAAAATATCATAGATAATGCAGAAACTAAAAATAAAATAAATTTGCTTTAAACTGTATCTGGGCTAAGTTTAAAGTCTTGATAAGTATTAACTTCGCGAAAATCATACACAGTTGGCAAAATTAAAAATTGAGTTGGCTATTTTAATTCATGTAGCCTTTCTTTGTTAAATAGTACCCAGGAGGCGGTTCAGTAAGGAGTAACTCCTAACAGGTATTTAGGAGGGGGGGGGGGGAGTTACTGATATATAATATTCCAAAACACAACATCACTGCCAGGATTTAAAAACTTTCTTAAGTAAGGCAGAAACGTTAACAAAACTGCATAAAACAAAACTAGTAACGCTTTTTGCCAAGTTTTAGCCGTCCGAAGTCGTGAAATCTCACAAGTTTAATTTACTAGTTTGTCTGCTAGCCCATTCTGCTACTGTTTTAGTTAAAACAGAACGTGAACTAAATCCGTACTTCATGAAAATCGGGTATAACTGGCAAAATTAAAAACTGAGTTGGAAAATTGAGTTGGCTGTTTGATTTGCTGTAGTCCTTTTTTTGTTAACCTATCGCTACTACGATTTGAAGATTCTTTTGTATTAATGAAGAAACAATTCCATTTTTTATACAACAAACTTGTTAAGAATTCCCAAAAAATTCGAAGGTACAATTTGAAAATAAGAGTCCATAAGATCTCAAATTAAAGGACAAAAGCGATCCAAAGGACACTAAATGAGGACAAAAATTACCTAACCTCCCTGAATCAAGGAGGGAAAAATGAAAATGGCACATGTAGATTTTTTATTATATTTCAAAGCTTTTCTCCAATAATACCTCAAATTATTTTAGGCAAAACAGAGTGAAAGGTTTCACAATTTTTTCCCATATTTCTTCATTTTTGAAAAACTGGAGCATGTTGTTGCTTTAAGATGTGCAAGTTTTTTGCAGTAATAAATACCCTTTAGGTCGTTTGAGATAAAACTGAGCAAGAGATTTCACTATTTTTCAGCTCTTGACAGTCCATTTGAAAAAAATTTCTCCCCTACTGCAATGCTTGCACACTGCAGTTCATTGGCATTCATTATAGCCTAGACATTCAAAATGTATCCTTAACCCAACCCCCAATCGTCAATGGCTAGCTACGGGCCTGTTTATGTAATTTTAAACTGAAATCGGATAAATTTGGAAAGAAAATGTTTTTAAAAAATGATTCAGTCACAATTAAGTTTGTACGAAACCTGCTATCCTGAATACTGAATAAGAAAAATCACCGAAATTTGCTTGAAAACAATTTGATACACGAATCTTGACGTATCTTGGAGAAGCCAAATGCCTTGATATGTTTACAGGTGATATGACCCCAACATGGAAATTGCCAAGATTACCCAGTACTACTTTAGGCCAAAGGTCGGGGTCTAGCTAGTACTGTACTATTAAGTCCCCAACTTAGACTAGCATTGAAATCAGCAGTAACGTTAGTCCGAAGCTTAGTCCTGAGGTCGAGGTTTACCTAGGCCGGGGCTTACATTACGCCCGGTCGTGTTTAGACCACAACTGGAAATCCCCACCGTAAGCTGCAGCCTAACTTAATATGGGGCAGTTAGTCCCAAGCTGAAAAAAATCGGTGATTTCCAATCAGGTTTAGTGAAAATCTTCGGGTTAATGAGCATGTTAGGCTTGGGACTAAGGTTAAAATTTAGACCCAGGTACACCATGGTATAAGTTGAGGTTTAAGCACCTCTTTCGAACGCGATGCTTCACTGCACGACGTGACTGTTGGTATGAAGTGTGATTTCAGGGGTAGATTTCTCCACCAGATCAACTCAAGTGTCACTCTGGTTAAAGGTTGTCGTCAGGTCAGAAGGAGATGATAATTTAAACTTTCTCCAATAGGGACACATAATTTTCAGTTCATAATGTGAAATGGTTTAGGTTTTCGAAGTGACCACGTACACTGACATGTTTTAACAGATTAATATAACTAATTTGTACCGGGGCGATAGCAACCACTGGGATGGGGGAGGGAACCTCCCCCCTCCCGCAACTGTCCAAGAAGACGTACAGTACAGTTGGTAAATTCGAGTTGTCGAGTTGCCAAGGTCGGATTAAATTTCACTGCCAAGTCTCATTTCCATGAATACTAGTTAATCATTATCATCCTTCAGTCAGTTTGAAAGTAACGTTTCAGATGGTTTTTTCTTATTAGCTTTCGTAACACTTCTGTTTAGCGTGCGAGTAACTGAAACACGGCCCTTGACCGTTTCTAATTGCTTCCTTGCAGCTCTCCTCCATCCAAGCGACTGTTAAGAATTAGTCTGTTTGCCAAATTGCACTTTTAACCTAAACCTGGAAGTAAGGTCCTCCCAATGTTTTATGGTGTTTTGTGTTTCTTCAAGACATACTTAATGAAATTCTTCATGGTGCCACTTCGTCACCCTTGGGCAAATTTAAATATTAAGATGGCGGCCAAGATGGTGGAAAATTCATATATCGGCCATATCTTTTCTTATAGAACAGACAGGATAATCATTTTGGCGTCAAATATTATGTTTTCAGGGGCAGGAAATACTAATAACTGATTAAGTTGTTGAAAAAATATACACCGTTTTTTTAGGGGGTTGGGTCGCAGTCACCGTTCGACTTTTCGCTCATTGTCAACTTTCAACTGCTCTTCTGCCGTTTCTAATTTAGGTGGAAGACCTCAATTCGATTCATTCGAAAGGTGGGAATGTCTTCTTTGCATCAAGGATAAATAAATGTTTTATCATTGTTAGGTACCGTGCTACGCTCTTTTTACTAGGGGCTGGTACCACAGTCACTGTTCGATTTTTCAACTTTCAACTACTATTTTGACGTTTGTAATTTAGGTGGATGACTCCAATTAGGTTCACTCAAATGGTCGGAATGTCTTTCTTTGAATGAGTCGAATTGTAGTCGTCCACCTAAATTAGAAACGTAAGAATAGTTGAAATTTGAAAATGAGCAAAAAATCGAACAGTGACTGTGATACCAGCCCCTAAAACAAAAGGCGTATATTTTATCAACTAGTCAATCTGTTATTAGTATTACCTGACCCTGAAAACATGGTATTAGACACCAAAACAATTATCCTGTCTGTAAGCAAAGATATGGCCGTTTTATGATTTTTTGGTCATCTTGGCCGCCATCTTGAATATTTAAATTTGCTCAAGGGTGACAAAGTGGCACCCTGCAGAATTTCATTAAGTATGCCTTGAAGAAACACAAAAGAACACAAAACATTGGGTGGACCTTACTTCCAGGTTTTTGGCCCTGCTATCAGACTAGTATGCGGATTCCGAGGTAGGCTGTGCCTAGCAGTGGCGTAACTACAATGAGGCAGAGTCGCAAGCCGCCTCCGGGCCCACTGACTTTGGGGGCCCCCCTCACTGGCCCCAATTAAGAATTTGTTTGTAACCGCTAAATGCCAGGTTATTGGTATAGTTTCGTGAAAAAAGTTGTGTTGAAAAAACTTCATTGATAGTCTTTTCGAACGTAGTCTATTCGTTGATGATGATAAATTGTTCAAGAAAACCCCTCACGTCGAAGATTTTGACATAATCTAAGATGATCTTAATCAAATCAGTAACTGGGCACTGAACAATGGCATGAAGTTCAATGCTAACAAGTGTGAAGTGCTTCATATTGGTCCCAACAACCTCCATACTACCTATTTTCTTGGAATTTAGCAGCTCCCTAAAGTCCGTGAGGCCAAATCCCTTGGCGTAACATTTAACTCAAATCTTAAGGTCACCAGGCAATGTGCTATTGCTAACAGACGTGCTAATATGCTGCTTGGCCGCATCAAGAAGCATTATTCCTTCATCAGCACCACCTCCCTTAAAACACTCACTTCATACATCAGGCCTCACCTTGAATACTGCATCCAGGTGTGGAGCCGTCAACTTATTAAAGACCAGCAGCTCCTTGAGCGCATTCAGAGGCGCGCTACCAAGCTTGTTCCACGACTGCATGCACTTCCATACGATGCTAGGCTCAGGGAACTCGGTCTTACAAGCCTTTACGACCGCCGCATCAGAGGTGACTTACTTCACACCTACAAAATTCTGAGTGGGATTGACCGTGCCGAGGCTAAAGGGTTCTTCACCTTGGCCCCCTCCGTTGGCACTCGTGGACACCGCCTCAAGTTGCAACGCACACGTGTCAACACCAATGTCGGGAAGCACCTCTTCTCTTATCGAGTGATTGACCACTGGAACCGGCTTCCTCATGATGTGATTGAAGCCAGATCTGTTAACGGCTGGAAGGCAGCCTATGACAAAACACTTTCTGCCAGGCAGTGAACTCTCTGCTCTTCCAACCAACGATGGTGGTTCCTTCCACTTAACATCTGCCGCTTGGGCCTTCAAAAAGCTGTATAGCTTATTGGCCGACAACGTCTATTCATAAAAGCTTGGCTTTGGTTGTGTATTTTGTTTAAGTTTAAGTTTAATTGTTTTATTTTTTAGAAATGGTGTGTGGGTCGCGGGGCTCCACTAGATTCTCGCCTTTATGTGGCAAAAAATGCCATTATTTTTATGAAGGGCCTCCACTGAGCTGTTACCCAATCTGTGCTGTTGCCTTGTGACAAAACCTGCATTTTCTATAAGGGGGGGGGGGGGGGGGGCCTTTACCGAGCTCTTGCCTTGTGTGGCAAAAACATTATTTTTGTGTGGAAGGGGGAGGGGGTGAACTGGGCTCTTTGCCTTGCGTGGCAAAACTGCATTTCTTTTTTTAATGAAAGGGGCCCTCCACTGGGCTCACCTCGTGTGGCAGTAACTGAATTTTTGTTTACGAAGGTGGGGGGTGGGGAAGCACTGCACTGCCGCCTCCGGGCCTCAATTTTGAAGTTACGCCTCTGGTGCGTAGCGGGAAAATATCCGTTTTGTTTGCCTGCTAGCCCAGCACCACCATGGCTTGAAATATCATAAAAAATGTAGAAACTAAACTTCAAAAATTTGCTTTATAATGTATCTCGGCTAACTTTACAGTCTTGATAAGAATTAACTTCGCGAAAATCATACACAGTAGGCAAAACTAAATATTGAGTTGGCTATTCTAATTCATGTAGCCTTTCTTTGTTAAATAGTGCCCAGACGGCGGTTCAGTAAGGAGTAACTCCAAACTGGTATTTTGGGAGGGGGGGGGGGAAGTTACTGATATATTAATATTCCAAAACACAACATCACTGCCAGGATTTAAAAACTTTCTTAATTAAGGCAGAAACGTTAACAAAACTGCACAAAACAAAACTTAGTAACAATTTCTGCCAAGTTTTCGGCATCCAAAGTCGTGAAATCTCACAAATTTCATTTACTAGTTTGTCTGCTAGCCCATTCTGCCACTGTTTTAGTTAAAACAGAACGTGAACTAAATCCGTACTTCGTGAAAATCGGGTATAGCTGGCAAAATTAAAAACTGAGTTGGAAAAGTGAGTTGGCTGTTTGATTTGCTGTAGTCCTTTTTCTGTTAACATATCGCTACTACGATTTGAAGATCCTTTTGTATTAATGTAGAAACAATTCTATTTTTTATATAACAAACTTATTATGAATTCCAAAAAAAATTTGAAGGTACAATTTGACAATAAGAGTCCATAAGATCTCAAATTAAAGGATAAAAGCGACCCGAAGGTCACTAAATGAGGACAAAAATTACGTAAAACCGGTTAATCAAGGGAGAAAAAAATGAAAATGGGGCATGTTGATTTTTTATTATATTCAAAAGCTTTTCTCCAATAATACCTCAAATTGTTTTGGGCAACACTGAGTGAAATGTTTCGCCATTTATTTCCATCAATCTTCATTTTTGAAAAACTGGAGCATGTTGTTGCTTTAAAATGTGCAAGTTTTTTGCAGTAATACCGTTTAGGTCGTTTGGGATAAAACTGAGCAAGAGATTTCACTATTTTTCAGCTCTTGACAGTCCATTTGAAAAAAAATTCTCCTCTACTGCCATGCTTGCACAAGCAGTTCAATGGCATTCATTATATAGCCTAGACGTCCAAAATGTACCTTTAACCCAACCCCCAATCGTCAATAGCTAGCTACGAGCCTGTTTATGTAATTTTAAACTGAAATCGAATAAATTTGGAAAGAAAATGTTTTAAAAAAATGATTCAGCTGACAATTAAGTTTTTACGAAACCTGCTATCCTAACGAATAAGAAAAATCACCGAAATTTGCTTGAAAACAATTTGGTGCTCGAATCTCGACATATTCTTGGAGAAGCCAAACGCGTCGATACTGTGTACAGGTGATATGACGTGACGTCACAGGAAGGGTATTAAACAATCAAAGTACTGTACTAGCTAGACCTCAACATGGAAATCGCCAAGATTACCCAGCACTACTTTAGGCCAAAGGTCAGGGTCTAGGTAGTACTGTACTAGTAAGTCCCCAACTTAGACTAGCATTGAAATCACCAGTAACTTTAGTCCAAAGCTTATTCCTGAGGTCGAGGTCTAGCTAGGCCGGGGCTTACATTACGCCCGGTCGTGTTTAGACCTCAACTGGAAATCCCCACCGTCAGTTGTGTTCAAAATAATTTGAGGTATTATTGGAGAAAAGCTTTTAAATATAATATGAAATCGACATGCTCCATTTTAATTTTTTTCTCCCTTGATTCAGAGATGTTAGGTACATATTTCCCTCATTTAGTGTCCTTTGGGCCACTTTTGTCCTTTAATTTGAGATCTTATGGTCTCTTATTGTCAAATTGTACCTTCGAATTTTTTTTTAAATTTTTAACAAGTTTGTTGTATAAAAAATGGAATTGTTTCTGCATGAATACAAAAGTATCTTCAAATCATAGTAGTGATAGATTAACAGAAAAAGGACTACAGCAAATCAAACAGCCAATTCAATTTTCAACTCAGTTTTTAATTTTGCCAGGTATACCCGATTTTCATGAAGTACGGATTTAGTTCAAGTTCTGTTGTAACTAAAACAATGGCAGAATGGGCTAGCAGACGAACTAGTAAATGAAATTTGTAACATTTCACGACTTCAGACAGCGAAAACTTGGCAGAAATCTTTTAATAAGTTTTGTTAACATTTCTGCCTTACTTAAGAAAGTTTTTAAACCCTGGCAGTGATGTTGTGTTGGAATATTAATATATCAGTAACCCCCCCCCCCCTGCGAAATGCAGAACCGCCTTCTGGGCACTGTCTAACAGAGAAATTCTGCATGAAGTAAAATAGCCAACTCAATTTTTAGTTTTGCCAACTGTGTATGATTTTCGCGAAGTTAATTATTATCAAGACTTTTAACTTGGCGGAGATACAGTTTAAAGCATATTTTATTTTTAGTTTCTACATTATCTATGATATTTTTAAGCCACGGTGGTGATGGGATAATAGGCAAACAAAACGGCTCTTTTCCCGCTAGGCCCAGCCTAGCTCTGAGTTCGCATACTAGTCTGGTAGCAGGGCCAAAAACCTGGAAGTAAGGTCCGCCCAATGTTTTATGGTGTTTTGTGTTTCTTCAAGACATACTTAATGAAATTCTGCAGGATGCCACTTTGTCACCCTTGAGAAAATTTAAATATTCAAGATGGCGGCCAAGATGGCTGAAAAATCATGTCGGCCATATCTTTGCATATAGAACAGACAAGATAATCATTTTGGTGTCTAATACTGTAAATCTCTCGTAATTCCTGATTGTTAGGGTTTACGAAGATAACAGAGGTACGTAATAATAAATTCTTACCGGCCGGCGCTAATGCAATCGTTACTAACTACAGCACATAAAAGCAATAATGAGCAAACTAAGGGAATCCACACAAGATATCGGTCCGAAAGCTATTTAATTCGATTATTTAGGGTTGGGGTTATCCCACCGTTAATTCGAGTTAAACCTTCAATAACTAATGTTAAAGTACTCTAAATTAATTGGGGTTAAAAGCAATAAGAAAAGGGGGCTCTTATATAAAGAAGTGCCCTTTCCAAACACTAACACGAACTTAGTCTCTAAAGGAGGGAAGCTCCCTTAAAATACGGTTAAGTTTGAGTTCGTCGTTATTACTTAACTCTGAACAATGCTGTGGGAATTCCGGCTCCTTGGGCTCAATGGCTGGTAGCAATTGGTGTCCAAAAAGTCGGGGAGTGAGAGAGAAAATCTGCAGGACCCTGGGTTTTAAAGGGGCCTGCATCCTGCTCTTTTGTGTAGCAGACGATGTGCGATTGGATGCTAAAGCTGAGGGAGGGGTTGATTGGTTTAGGAGCCGGACCATTTGCTTTCATGTGGCAGCAATTAAAGGTGCATGATGCAGACGCCAAGTGCACTGAGTGTCGTCTGCTAATTAAGCTAAAGCTAATGTTATTCTGATAATAATAAATGGACGTTGTAAGGCTGTTGTAGTTAATAAGTTAATGTTATATCGATAAGAAGTATCGGTTGTGTATCGTTAGATACCGAAACCGATACAGATTATTGATACCGATATTTTATATCGGAAAATGCTAATTCTTAAAATAGTTACAATTGTAATGGTAATATATTTGCATAAATTAATATTCATATAAAATATTACATAAAGATATCAGGCTGCATTTGGCACGCAAGGCAGTCGTAATTATTATTGTAAATCAAATCAGTGCATAAAATAGCACAATAGTTAGTAAAAGGTAAACAAGAAACTGAGAGTCAAAAATAGACACGTGGAAAAGACCCAGCCAGACAGAACTATTATTATTTAGCGGGAAGCATAATCAAGTACCATTATTGTTACGGGTTATATTTATTTAACGATAATTATTAAGGAATAATAATTGGGGTTTTAGCAAATATGGTTGAGTGTTGACTTCATCTTTTACAAATATCAGTGCATATGCAATCTTGTTAATACGGTCTATCTAAATTAAAGTAACCGACCAGTCCTGAATTAAGATTGCTGACTATGCCTAGCTTGAATAAAACGGATAATTAATCAATTTGTGTCTTTGGTCTCTTGAATTGATAGAGTTTGTTCACACAGTGTTTATACATCCATCTTGACAATATATGTGGTTTTAACGCTAAATAAAACCATAACAGTGGTTTTCAGAAGTAATTCATGCCTAGTAGAAATTATTGTAAGTGTTATTTTTTTTTTGGCTCGGATAAATTAGTAAAATATTTTCGGAATTAAAATTATAGTATGGAATTCTGGTGGACTGTTCTTATAATCCTGATAATTTGTGATTTGGCAGTGAAATTGGCTTTAGTAAGGTATTTGGATTTGCTCATTGCTTGAAGTCAACACTGTGATAGAGGTTTGATTTTTTTGTGTGTGCTATACATACAGGGAAGTAACGAAAGTGTTTTAGATTGAACAGATTGAGGTTTCAGGTTGACTATTGGATTGGTAGAAATTTTTAGCGGGTTAATAACCAGAATTATAATATCGCATTTACTCTTTTAAATTGGTTATGGCTTCCGGGATATTGTGTATGATTTTGTGCTTTAAGTAAGCGTTTTGGATATTGTTGATTTACTGCGCAGTGAAAGTGATTTTGTGATATTGTTGCAAGTGTTTATTTTAAAACTTGGTTAGTTGACGGTAGCTAACTGTTGGCATGAATTTTGTTTAACGTGGTGAATTTCGCTCGCACGGTTTGAAATTTAAGCTCACTGGTGCGGAGTATTCAGAGTTAGATTAATTGGGGATTGGATTGGATTGCGATTTTTTTTTTAACTTGAAAGGGAGAAAGGTGACTGTTTCGATTAGTAAGGGTTACATCACGGTGATTGGTACTAGCGAATTTAGTATTACAGTAGCATATTAAGAGTGTAACTGGCGGAGTAACTCTGAAATTTTTCCCTTGGTAATATTATTGGACGTTTTTTTTTTGTTTAAACTGTTATCATGTCAAGAGGTAGAGGCCGTGGGGTCAAAGTTGCGGTTAAGCGTTCTTCTAGGGGAAGAACGATTAAACGCCCAGTAAATAGGGATGATTTTGTGAATATAAGTCAGGTCACTACCAGCACCCCAAAGCGCACTACGCGTGGGGCAATTATCGAGTCAGACTCAGACTATTCTGACGACGATCGGGACAGAGACAATACTCCTCCACCTGTTTTGGATCGGGAACATTCTCGTTCGCCGGTTCGTAGCGAAACAGGCAATAATGGAGACAGGGGTCGACGTAAGTCACGTTCGTCTCGCCTGGGAAGGATTACCAGGGATTATATGAATGGTAGGCTGGGTTCGGAAACAACTTCTGCTCCTCATGGCTTAGCAGTTGATACTGAAGGAATTAGGGGTTTTATTGCAGAAGAAGTAGCTAGACGGACATATGCCGGGGCTAACGGAGAGTTGATAAAGAGTATTTTGTCTCAAACAATTCCAGCTTGCTTAAGGGCTAGTAGTGAAAGTTAGATTGATGTAGTCAGGGAAATGGCCGAGTCGTTCAGGGAACATTGTTCTGGGGATAGGTCTGAGAAATCAAGATTGTGGGAGAAAGTAAGACAAGCTAAAAAGGCTATCGCAACTTTTTCGGGAAATGAAAATCTCGATGTTTTCACTTTTTCCTTAATGTGTGAGAATTTAAGGGCTTTAGACCCAAGCGTTAAAGATAGAGAATTAATTTCAGTTGCTTGTAGCAAGTGTACGGATCAGGTGGCAAAATTTTTGGCAATGAACCCACAAATTTCAAGTCTCGATAATTGGGATAAATTTAAAGAAGTTTTGGTTGACCGTTTTGGATCTGCCGGGAAGAGTGTCACGATGAATAAATTTTACACTACGGCTATGGAGGAAGGTGAAACAATCGAGTTATTTTCGGCTAGGTTAGAGTCTATGGCTTCGGCCCTTTGGAGGGTAAAGCCTGGAGATAGCGAGGTGGAACGCAATAGGAAATTAGAATGTAAAGATGAGGCATTGCGAAACGCTTTTCTCCATGCTATACCAACTGAAATTGAGGGCTATGTTTTGTCAAAAGACCCAACAACGTTCAGGGAAATGTATAACGCTGCTATTCGCAAGCACTCAGTAATGGAAGGGCGTGTAGGGAAATGGGTAGCGAAAACCTCAACGTCACCAGCTGTAGCAAATAGTTCCAATAAACCTACTGAAATTGGCATTAACAATTTAGCTCTGGGAACTATGGCGGACAAAATTGAGAAATTAGAAAGGTCCGTAAATAAAATAAGTTCATTAAAAGGGGAAGTAAAGGTTAGCGCAGTTCAGGCTAGTGGTCCTGAAAATAGGCATTGTTACCGCTGTCTGGGCGTCGGACATTTGAAAAAAAATGTAGAACAAAAGAGCAAAACATTAAAATGGTACGTCAAAGAAATGAACGAAGAATAAGTTCGGGAAATACTGGAAGGGGTAGTTTTTCAAACAACAGAGGCGGACGAGGAGGTTTTCCTGGCCGAGGTAGTTTTCGGGGTGGTCGGGGCAACTCGTATTCGGGAGGAGAATATCGGGACCCCAGCATTTTAACGCAGGTAATCATAGAAATGGTCAAAATAACGAAAATGGTGGAAATTATAACAATGGTGGTGGACAGAATCGTAATAATTACGATAACCACCAGCAGAATTATAATAACCAGCAAGACCGTAACCAGGGTAGACAGCAGGGTGGCCAAAATAATGCTGTGCAGTGTGCGGCTGTAACAAACCAGGGTGGTGAAAACATCCAAATTAATGAGCCTACAAAAAACGAGCTCATAGCCTAGACGCAAACGGGTGTCTAGGGCTGCAGGGTGTGGTGCAAGAAAAGGTTGAGGTGAAAAATACTGTGCCGATTAGTGCAGTACACACCCAAAATCCCGTTGGTCCCTCAGTTGAAGACATTAAATGTAAATCCATCAATTTTAACAAAGTTCAGTTGTTTGAGCCTAATCAAGCTAACGATTTGTTTAATAATCTTTATTCAAATGTCGATTGGCAACAACAACGTTTATCACTACCAGATAGAACTTTGGCATTACCTCGTTTAGCTTCATATTTTGGCAAAGTCCCTACAAAATACGTTTCTTGTTCCGTGGAAAATAACATTGAGATGACAGATGACTTTAACGAAATGTTAAAAACAGGAAATGAAAAGTATAAATTAAAATGCGATTCAGTCATAGTGACATTGTTCGAAGATGGGATTGATTCTTCAACATTTAATTCAGAACTAAATAGTGTTGATGCCAGTAAACCAGTTATTTTATCAGTTCTTGGCCAAAAGCGTAACGTTCAGTTTTGGCACATCGATGATCCATTTTTTAAAAATAATGTTGAAATGTCATCTGGCTCCTCAATCGGGATGTCCGATAAAACCCAAAAAGAATGGAAATTCAGGATCCCGTTATTGGAAGGGAACAACGATCCAACGATTTGCCTTACATTTTGGGATAGTGCATGTGATACTACACCAAAGAGTATTCCAAATGTAAACAAATCCATTTTGAGAAACGGGAGGCTACATGTTAGCGTCTCGGCCGAAATGGGTGAGCGCTGGTACACTCAGCGGCATCTAGCGGCGGAAATCCAAACTAGAATTGAAAGTGACGGCCCACTAGATTCAGGTCAGGACGCAGGGCCATTGTCAACGGATAAAAACGATGTTTCAGTTCAGTGTTCAAAATGCAGTTTTCTCTCGCCCACATTTTGCGTTTGATGTTGGGGATAAGCCACGTATAGCTTTACTGGACACTGGGTTAACAGTTTCTTTAATCTGTGAGTCAGTAGCGCAAGAATTACTGTGCAATACCAATATCGTTTGTGAACTGCATGCTATGGAAACGCCATTAAGTTTGGTTGGGGTAGGACAAAAAGAAATAAAATCAGGACAAAAGATCGTTGTCAAAATATCTAAATGTGAATTTTCAAGACAACAAGACTTTATTTTAGTACCGGATGGTTCTTTTGGGGAAATTCCAGTGTTGCTTGGATTCGATTTCATGTCTAGTAAACTCGATTCAGTATCATTAGACTGTTCAAACAACGTTTTGATAATCGGGATTTTAGAATTTCAATTATCAGCAACACCGGAATTAGCATGGGCAAATTACATTCAAAACAGGGAAATAGTAAATCGAGAAATGTATAAACCTACTGGTGTTTACGTAGCTACACTTAACGTGGCTTCAGATGCAGATTCTGATGATAATCCAAAATTGATGTGGTATTGCACACCTAAGCAGGAGTATATAGATGTAGAGGTGACACTTTTACGGGACGAACTCATTCCGACGAAAGCAGAGACCCGTGTAACAGCCTTATTAAAAACTCCATTTCCGGAGATACAGAGCGGCATATTTGTGCCAAACACTACTTAATCTTTAATAGTCATGGCTCATGGTTTAGTAAATACGTCACCTACCGGTATTCTTCCGTTGATGTGCATTGATATGAGTGGTGTCGATGTCGAGTTGAAGAAGGGCACTGTTCTAGGGCATTACACGACAGCAATCGTGGAGTACGAGGACGAAGATACGGAAACGAACACGCACGAGGCAGCGCCAGTTGAGACAAGGCCAACTCAGGAGTTGTGTGGTGAAGACAAACAGAGAGAAAACTCAGCGGAGGGTCCTGCTAGGGTACTAGCAGAGCCCCCTGTGCCCAAAACAAATGAAGAATTGGAAGAAGAGTGGAATATGAAAAAACATAAATTTACTTTTCCAGATTTGGTCGAAAACCAAAGGGTGGAATTCTTAGAGATGCTAAAAACGCATCAAAACTCGTTGTCTAAAAACGATTTTCATCTGGGAGTTTATGATCAATATGAGGTGCCTATTCGGACTGGTAATGCGGAGCCGGTTCGTTCCAGGTTGTACAGGGTGCCATTCCATCAAAGGGAGTTGCTAGATAGCCATGTGGAAGAGATGGAAAAGGCCGGGATTGTAAAAGAGGGAAAAAGTAGCTGGATGTCGCCATGTCTCTTGGTGAGGAGGAAGCCTAGCGGATATCGTGTGGTGGTGGACTTACGCGGCTTGAACTCGGTGGTTAAAAGCATGAAGCTAAGTCCGGAAAAATGTTTATTTGGCTGCAAATCTGTGAAATTCTTGGGATTTGTACTGGACGAACATGGAATACATCCAGATAAGGACAAACTTAGGGCTATGGAGTTATACCCTGCACCTAAAAATCCTAAGCAAGTACGCCAATGGGTCGGGCTATGCAATTATTACAGGCGTCATGTGGCGGGTTTCGCCACCCATGCCTCTGTATTAACAAGGCTGACGAGAAAAAATTCCAAGTTTGTTTGGGGCGAGACAGAGGAAAATGCTTTTAGGGAATTAAAGAAAGGGATGGTCAATGCCGCTACGTTAAAGCATCCAGATTTTACACAGCCATTTTATCTCGAAACTGATGCATCGGATTTTGCGGTAAGTGGCTGCCTGTCGCAAATGCACGGAGGCATTGAATATCCCTTAGCCTACACTTCCCGAACACTCACACGTAGTGAGCGAAAGCAGACGACGACTACCAGGGAGATTTTAGCCATCGTGAACGGGATCGAATTTTTTAGAATATATTTATTAGGTAAAACGTTTTTTTTAACCACGGACCATATGGCTATAATTTTTTACACAACTCGTCCTTTTATCTCCTAAATTAGAGAGAATTTTGCTGCAAATAAGGGAGTACGACTTCTGCTTACGTCATAGGCCTGGTAGATTACTGGCAGTTGCAGATGCACTATCTCGAGTCGAGATTCCGGTGGCTGTTCTCGGCAGCCAGTACCCGGACTGGACTCGCGCACATCTAGCAGCTGAACAACGCAAGGATCCCTATTTTGGCGAAATAATTAAACGCCTTAAAGATCGGTCGTCAGAAGAACTCTTGGATGCCTCAAACAAGCGCAACATCTTTTTCAAGGATTATGACGAGATCCTGTATAGGATCCGGCTCGCCAACCCTGAACAGGGCAGAATTGAAAATCTAGCACAGATGTGTATTTCTAAATCTCTAGTAAATTTCTGTATTAGGGATTATCATTCATCAACAGCGGCCGGACATCGGGGCCGAAAGAAAACTTTGGATCTAATACAGTTACACTGTTTCTGGCCTAAAATGACTGAGAACATTGCTGAATACATAAAATCGTGTCAGGTCTGCCAAGCATATGCTAGACCGAACAGACCCCATAAGGCTGAACTCAGAGCCTATACCCCCTTGCAAAGGCCAGGCTTGTCTTGGTCCTTGGATCTCATTGGGCCTTTGCACACCAGTAACCACGGGGTTAACTATATTCTCAGTATGGTGGATGATTTCTCTCGCTACACTATCGCAGTGAGCATTCCCGATAAAAAGGCGGAAACGGTAGCTAAGAAAGTGTTTTCGAGACTAATTGCTAAATTTGGCAGTCCCGTCCAAATCTGATCGGACAATCGAAGCGAGCTAAACAATACAATTATGGCTAAGCTGACTAATTTGTTGCAAATTAAACAAATTAACTTCACACTTAACGTTTCATGGGTAGGTGGGCTTGTCGAAAATTGCAACAAACAAATCTAAACCATTTTGCGTAAGATCACTGCTCATTGTCCCAACGATTGGTGTCATTATTTAGAAATGGTAACTATTGCTATAAATTGCACGCCTTCAGCGGCTACATTGGTTAGTCCGCATTTTTTGCATTTTGGCTGTGAATATCGCTTACCAGCATCATTGGCTTTTGAGCCACCTAAAATCTGTTACGACAGTGAAGATTACGTGGTGCATCTAGAGACTAGACTTCAGGCTGCGTTCGAGGTAGCACGAATGCACAATTGAAAATCTGTTATCAAGTCTCAAAATTTTTATAAAAAAACGGCAAGGCCCTATAAATATATTGTGGATGATTACATATTATTAAAAATATGGGTTCCTATAAAGCAGATCTCCGTTAAGCTTCAGAAATGTTGGGCTGGGCCGTTCAGAATAATGGAGTTCGTTAACTATGGCATCGTAAGAGTAGTTCATTTCTTGGATCCGTTGAAAATTTATCGGGCTCACGTTAACCATTTGAGACCATATTTCATAAAGGGTATAAACCAACCTATACCTTTTAACGGAGCTTCTGATCTTGATTTATCGTTACAAGTTAACGGAGAATTAACGGATGCTGAAACAAAATTACAAGAATACATTTCTGAACTTCTTTTGGATCCGAATGACCGAGCGGCAGAAATGGAGGTGCCGGATTTTGATGCGTCTGCTCCGGATCCCGAGTCGTCGGTTGCCAACGACGCGTTAAATAAAGCAGGCGATGGTAATTCTAGAAAACGTAAATATATCAAACCACGATCGGCTCGAGCTTTGAAAATTAAACAGACTAAATTGGAACAAGAATTAGACTTACAACGTTTTAGAGGTGCAGCGCACTCTTATCAAACTAGAAGCAGTAATTAATGTACGCCAGAAATAAGGCTTCGTAGGCAACTGGACGACGCGAGAGTCGAAGAAGACGACGTAGCGTAGTTTTCTGGAGAACAAAGAAAAAACATGGCTGCCAGCCGTACGGTTAAACGCGAGGACCCTGTAGCTGGTTATGGGAAAACGTGGCGTTGCATACAAGCATTGCCGAAAACGAAATTTAAGTTCAAACGAACTTTCTGAAATAAAAACAAGATCGCATGCACACTAATTTCTTAAAACAATTAATGGACATGTGTCAGAATAACGATTAAATAAATTCAAAGACGTGCTTTTTAGTGTTCAAAATTAATAAGACTTTTTTTTAAGTTTATTTTAAAATCAATAGACATAAAATTTTTTAACACAATCTATGTTCGCTCAAGTACGAAATTGTACAGTAACAGGATATGACGGAAATAATAAACATTTTGCAATGAAGTAGGGTGTCGGAAATCCAGGAAATAACAAATCAATGATTGAATTAAGATTGGGTAAAAAGTTAAAGGCTTATAGTAATTTGGATGAAAGCGGGGAACAGACTTTAAACAATTAATTGGGGAAGTTAAATTGTTGGTTCAAACGGAAAAATAAAAGGAGTACTGGTGTTGAAAAATTTTAAAATTTTAAAAAAATTAAAAAAAAATCGGGATGCAGGTGGCGGCTAGTTGATAACTTGTAAGGGAAGGACTGTGATGATAGGGTCGCCCGTCGCCGCTAGATGGTGCTCGTTGACGGGTCACCAGCAATCGCCAACGCAGTTAAAATATACGCGTCGGACGAGTGGTGGCGACTCACGGCAACGGCGAAGGGAATTTACGGCAACGACCTAGGAACGTCGAATTCTGTAATAAATGGAAACAAAAAGTGTAAATGCATAGAATTCAAAAATCTTAAAAGCTGAAAACATAGCATGTGATACGGACATTCTGGAAATAAATTCAAAATTCACGAAGATTCATTTTTTTTGGAAGGGAATTATTGAAATGAGATTTGAAAATTGAATAGAAACTTGAAAATTTTTTTTAAACAAAATATGGTATAAGTAAGGGAAATGGAAATCATGGTTGAGTTAAAAATAAAAATATGCATTTTTATTTTTCAAAAGCAGAGGTGGATTTGATGCAACATTATTTTGATTATTTTTCTTCCAATTAACAATTAAAAATAGTCAAAAGTGCATGTGAGCATTGATTGAAACTTAAAAACAGATGGATATAGAGGGAAATAATGGTTGATAAGGCGTATTAATCAAAACTAAAATTACGATTTCTTTTTTTTAGTTTTATTTAGACAATGCATTTCGGAATCTGTACGGTGAAAATTTATTAAGAAAGAAGCACGGTTACATCCGTGACATAATTACCGTCAGGGTGGGGTGGGAAATAAGCAAAATATTGTGATCCCCCTATCCATTTTTCCCCATCTTTTTCCCAGATAAATGAGAAAGAGATGGCGATTATGTTAGAACAGTTCTTAAAGCATTACAGTAATTGGAGGTGACAGCTAACTGAAAATGTGGGTGATTTGATTTAATAACAAGCATGATATAAGACCTGTACGGTCGTGGAGAAGGCTAAAAAGAAAAAAATTTATCACGAATTTTTTTAGGGGTGCCAGGAAAAATGGCTATTAAAAATGGGTGTTGATACCATTTTAATTGATACCATTTTAAAGGTATAGAGTTGATGAGTGTTACTGGATAAACATGTCTGGAATTTAAAATTTTATTTCATTATGGATAGAAAAGAAACAAAAATCAGGGAGGAGAGCATGTTTTGAAATTTATATAGAAATTTTCTTTTTAAGAAGGGATTTTTTTTCTCTCCCCTCAATAAATAACACATTCAGGATCCACGATCAGAATAGGTAATTCGGACCATGGATTGTGAATGGCGTGGTACTTTAATGAAAATTACGTGGATAGAGTTATTTTCGTCATCTTTTTCTGATTTTCTTTTTGGGAAACATTCCAAAATTAAGGCAAAAGTGCAGTTCAAGGGGAAGGACAAGAAATTTGGAACAATCATTTTATTGTAAATGTAAGGTTCGGAAAATTGATTAGTAAATAAATAGGAAACTCCAATTTTCAGGGAAAAATTGATATCATACATACGAATTCACTCATATGGCCGTCAGTTTTACTAGGAGGATAATTCTCGCTCTGGAAAGGGGGGGGGGGGGA
>JAHWFP010165967.1:2875-13220 GCA_023313725.1 Lithobius niger
GTCACGTAACGGCTTTACCGCTTATTCATAGTCAGTGCCAGCTTCCAGGGTCATTTCGAATTCATAGGTCAGTCCGGGTTTCTAGGTCATTCCGGGTACCTGTGTCATTCCAGGTTTCTGGGTCATTCCGGGTTCCAGGATCATTCTGGGTTCATTATGATATTCTGGGTTCCTGGGTTGTTCCTGGTCTCCAGATTAGCGGATCATTCCGGGTCTTCGGGTGTCATAGTAAAAAAAAAAAAAAAAAAACAAATGACCACGACTGAGTAACCCACACGAAAATAGTGACCCACCCCATCCCCAAGTGACCCAAGTAACCTGGTGAGTGACCCATCCCATCTCTGCGACGAGCCAGTAAATGGAATTTTAAAAACGGTTTTTTGTGTATACGAGCCTTGTTCACTCTAGTTTAAAATGTTCTAAACTGTAGCCTTTTCAAGCATGATTTACTTTTCTTGTCTTTATTATTACGTTAAGGCCAGTCGTGGAATTTGAACCGACTTTCATGTGGTTGGAAACTTGGAAGACGACGGCGCTGACCATTGGGACGTGCGTGTCCACTATGCCCAGCGCCCCCGCCCGCCCCGCCCCTACACAAAGCTTGCACTGCGCTTAGGGACCTATTTTTTTCCGTCGTCTTGCAGCTGTCTTCATTTGAGGACACCATGCATGAAAGGCAATTTTTTTTTGTGTGCTGTAGGGACTGTTCGAATTTCCTCGAATCCGCTGAAAGACCTACTGCTTCATGTGAACGATTGGTCATTGTTGCAAGGACGGTTTAAGCAGTAAATTTTTGGAAGCCATCGCCAGAGATTAAAAAGTTAACGATATATGGCATCTTACCTCTTCCAAGCCTACACGGGGCCTTGGCGCTAGTTGAAACTACTATACCTCTGAAAAGCATCGTACAAGGAACAAATTTAAAACGCTAAAAAACAATAGCTACTCACTTCGAGCCTGCACTTGCAGGATCGAGGTCGTTCAGTCTTTTCCCCATTGCTGACCAGTTCCGACCACTGAAGAAAGCTTAGTTTTTTTAACAAAATTTTTAGCGTTTTTGTGCCTTGTATACAGCATGACTTTTTGTGTGATTTAAATTTGTTTCTTTGCACTTGAAAACAGTGTGAATGATATCCCTGAAATCCACAAAAATATGGCGGTGGTTACTTGTTAAGATTATATTTTAACACTCACATCTGTGTACGCATGTATTTAGTGGTTTTCTTGTACATATTCGTGTAGATGAGCGAAAATGGAGCACCGCGCTCAGTCGACGCCAAATCAAACGAGGTGTGTTTGTTCAGCAAGCACGACGTATTTCAGAAACCTTTTTGACGCCCATGAACCCATGGGTGCCTTGTTGTCGACCTCACGGAGGCTGCGTTTAATAGCCTAAAATCAAGCCGACAATTCCCACAGAAATGTACACTGTAACACCCACATAAAAGCCACAAAACAAATAAGATGGGACTATAACGACTTGAAATTGAGAAATGGGTGGATTGAAAAAAAAAGAAAGGAAAAAACACTCCAACTAAGACGAGATGAACGGACGAGATAACGAAATTGAGAGAGAGAGAGAGAATTAAGTCGACTAAAATTACAGAAAAAGAGCCAGGCAAAAATTCTCAAAGAGCACGCAAATAGGTAAAAAAAAAAAGCCAGTGCCATCCGTCAACATTATAGAGGGATTAAAACGCCGAGGCTTAATTATTGCGACGGGCTTCAAATTACCGCTCTAAGTCAATTTGACGCCAGCGAAATTATTGAGGGGAAAAATAATTATTAGAGAGCGTCATCGCCACCATTATAAATAAACGTTTGTGCTTGTGGTGGTGCTAGGTTACAACGCGATTTCAGTTGATGTACCTATAAACCTAACCCATAAACTCTTCTTCCTCCCGAATTGCCTTCCCGAATCCCTCCCCGTCACCCCTTTACCACCAAATCCCATCCTCCTTTCCGTTTTCCGAGAACACTAGGCCTAATTCTCTCTTTTCGTTGTAATGAAGTTCAAATCTTGAGGTTCTTTGGTCGTATACCTCTGGAATAATGCAACGCCGCAATTTGTTCGAGTATTTGTTAATGGGTTTTGGCGGGAGAGTCGTTACACACGCGCAGACGCCATATTTCACGGCTACCGGTAGGCTTCTCTCTGGCTCCGCAACTCGGGCGAAGCACGTTTTGCGTGCTACTGCGGGGTTGGGGGTACGGAGAACGATCGTTGAAGTAGGCATAAATCGTGAGGAAGGTTCATGATGCCGCAGTTCTATAACGTAAAAGGATTTGTAATGCAGTAGTCCCTGTCTATACATCGTGTGCGTGCTGAGCTCAGGGCATTTTTTTACATGCTAACTGGAGGTCCAAATGGACCTGCAGCCGCCTAAAGTGGACCTCGATTTAAAATCAATTGGACCCACTGGAGGTCCACCCTAAAAAAGGAAATAAAATGTCAAGTTTAATACATTTAATACTTTCATGAGAATGTTTTTTTTTTGCTAACCACAAATTTTGGAGATGTGGATAATGGATTCAGATTCAATCCAGTTCACATCAGCGTATCTTCACGATAAGTAAAATCCAGTAGCGTGCACACAGACCACCGAGAGGGCAGGGGCAACTTTTGTAAAAGGGCACGTTGAGGTTTTATTTTTCTGGCTTTGAAGGCTTATTCGGTTTCGGTAAATTGTCACTTTTTGCGCAGCTGAAAGAAGCCTTGACTATCCTGAAGACATATTTTATTTATAAAAAAAAATAGATATGTAGTGTGAAAAACTGAAAGACTTACATTACAAAGTTTTTTAATGCGTATAATGCAGTCAGCAAAACTGATTTTGTAAAAATGTTTTCAACGGCACTTTACAAAGCCAGAAAATGCTGGAAAATAGCAAAAATGCGTCAGCTCTCGGACCCCGCTGGGGGAGCTCACAGCGCTCCCCCAGACCCTGTACCTGTTATTGGTTTCTACCTACACACAATTGGCTAAATGACTAGTGCTACCCCCTCAGTACAAAACCCCACTTACACCACTGCACATAGTTTGATTTTTCTATTATGTAAATAGTTGAGCCATTAACATAATGGTGCCCTTTGTATATTAAAGTGGCGCCCTTTTGTGAAAGTGGACCTCCAGTCACATTTCATAAAAAAAAATGCCCTGGCTGAGCTGGTGTCACGTAGAATCAACCGTTTTAGGACGTGCGATAAAAATCGTAGTGTGACGTTTCGATTCGTTCGTCGGAATCGTTATCAAGTAATTGGAGTCTGGGCAAAGTGGACAACAAAGCTACATTATAATCACAGCACAAGTAGCCGGCGTAACCGTCTGTGGTAGGTTGCGGGTAATCTTTGAGTTTCTGATTGCGAAGGCCTCAATCCCTGGACAGTCCCAGAGAATTTGCAGAACATTCGTGACATCACGCGTAGGTTTTTAGCTTATGAAGTGGTTTACATGGTTACCAAGGCAAAGTCTGCCTCAGGCAAATCCAGGGCCTTTCCAGTCAATTTCAGGCCCAACCTCCAAACAACACTAGGGCAATATCGGGACGTTCATGCTGTATCATCAGCGCTCAAACCAACAGGTCGGAGATAAATCCACAGGTTTGCATCTGTGATTTATTTATCGTCAGAACACGAAAAACTGTATTGATTATTTTTAGCTCCTCGCCATTTTTGCTTTTTGTTTTCAGTTTATTATCGTGCATTACGTAATAGTTATTTGCCTTTTATTGCAACAATGAACCTTCACAAGCTGTTTTTGAAGCAATCGAGGTAATAACAATATTCCCGAGGTGCGCAGCTCGAGGATTTATTGTTGATTCCGGCATCAATATTACAAAACAGCGAGCTGAGGTTCATTCTTGGAACTTATTTTGTTTAAGCATGTTTGCTTAACTCGCTACAGGTCTCCTTCGGCAAACATTGAAGAAAACTGAGAAATTTTCCTCTAACCCAACAGTAATAAATTTCCTTTACGTTTCGTATACCAATAAACCTTTTGGAACGGCAACGACTGACATTGTTGCACGGGCGATCACACTGCAAGGAACTCTTAAATAGTCACTGCGAGGAGTATATCAGCCGGATAGTGCCCTCACGCCATTCCTAGTGGGTGCGCGTCCTGTGCATTGTTTAGGAATATTCCGCGGTTTTCAGGAATTATCCTTCACTGGATGTCCTATCATGTAGTGATCGTTGCTCCAATCTACAGATGGCAGTACAACTATCCTGGAGGCAATGCCACAATTAGGTACTTATAGTGTCCGCAGCCTATCTTGAGTTCTCCCCAGAACGACACAGATAATCAGTTATATGTTTTTGGTAGCAGAGTGCCTTGTTGATATTCGAGATGGTTACAAAAACAATGGCGGCCGTCGACTAAATGCCGCCCCCTCTAGGAAAACGTAGCCGCTCATAAAATGTCTGCAGGACTCAAGATAAACCGCGTACACAATACGGGTGGTGCAAAGAGTGCAAGGCATCCGGGTTCAGGAGACAGGGGGCCCAAAAAAGACAAAATTCACTAAAATTTTGGTTGGGGTTGGAAGTCACTTTGTCCCTAATTTTTTTTCCTTGTTGAGAAGGGACCCAGCATTTTGTCCTTGCACCCCTCCCTGGAAAAAAGTTAGCTGCAGCACTGTCTGGGGGTTCAGTGGTCGTGGCCCAAACACTGCGATTGTTGAGCCAAAGCGAAACTGCACAGTTGTGTTGGGTTGGATGTTTTTAAAGTCAGCGGCTTGCGAGCCGCTTGGAAGCGAGGCAAGCTTTCCAAGTTTTTTAATTCAAGCCGCTTGCCGCTGAGATACTTTTCCGTCGTCCTGCGAGCCAAATAAGCGAGGGAAAAGGGTGCTGAGTTCGCTGAGCTTACGCAACCAATAGGGGGGCACGATGTGCCACTGCCGCGGAGCAACAATCGGCAACAATCATCATACAATCGATAAATCTACATGATACGTGCGTCATGATAGATAATAACTGCCCGCAGCTCAATTGATTAGTCTTTACTCTCACCATCTTAAATGCTACCAATAATGCGATAAAACAGAGAAATGAGATATCATAACTGATTTTGTTGCTGTCGGCCATGTTTGTTCTTAGTAAACTTCAAATAACGTCGTTTTTAATCTCAGCTTGAAAATGGGAAAAGCGATGGAAGCCGAGACCAAGCAAACTCAGCGCTCAGCAAGCAAGCCGCTGACTAAAAAAACATCCTTTAAGCTAGTTTTTAAGTTGTAGAGTTAGAAAGCATAGCGCCTTGGGGCTTCTATTCTCTCGTAATAAAAATTGAATTGAACTGAACTGCACAGTTGATTCTTGTTACTAATTCCTGCTCCTACTGTAGCTTTTTGACGCACACCCAGCGTTAGCCATGGCGCCAGAAGGAGAGAGGTTCAATTTTACTAGGTAGATCCTATCGCTGCCACAATCGACATGAGCGCGAGACATCACAGGGCCCTTCTCTGCCCGAAAATACCAGGGGTGGCTGAGACCTGTTTCGAACCCGGGACCTCTGGCACGTGAGACGGTCATGCTAACCATTAGACCAACCTTGCCCCATGCACTCCTCTCCTACTGTTTCTTGTTATTTCCGTGCTTTGTGCTGGGTGTATAAAGCGTTAAAACAAAAACGGAAAGCAGCTAATCCTCTTAATAAAGTGAACGTTTTGTAAGGATTGAAGAAAAGTCAACACTAGGAAGAGGAGAAAAAGCAACGAGTGAAAGTATAAGGCTTTAGGTGGACTAGAGATGCTATGGCTTAGTCGTTGCAAACGACACGGAAATTTAGACAAATCACACTTCTTAATTAGTTTTTTTTAAAGAGATTTCGCTCCCACAACACGCTCAAAGAACAAATTCCAACTTCTCAAATCGCGTTTTGAAAAGGAATGCGGGGGGGAGGGGGGACGGGGCAGACTAGTCGACAAGACTCCACAGCCATTTTATGGAGATTCTTAACAGTAAACACTTAAAAACCTATCAGTAACTCCCCACTGTAGTAACCTAATGTTTACCTAGTATAACCACAGGAATAGCTTATTTTTAAATTCTTAGAAACGAACAACCGGTTCAAATTAAATCATTTAGAAGAAATTGAACCGATCAATAACTTTCTTTTCCTTATGCACGCATATTTGCCAGGTCGTGTATGCCACTAACTAAGAATACGCTTAGCTTTTATCGTATAGTGACCGAAAGACAGTGTGACGTCACTTCGGGGCTCGTGAATCGAACAGGCATTCAAGATGGCGGCTGCTGGTGACTCGCCGATTCAGCCAGATCCAGCTCTACGAAAAGTAATTTAAAGTGATTTTACACTTTAGCACCCTAAAAATGTCGTCTAGATCTTACGTTAAGTTGTATTTGTGCTGTGTGTCTCGAAAGCAAAAGTTATACGAAATTGAAACTAACCAAAAATAAATCCAACGCCGTAGTTTATGCCTTTGCCGCTGGTGGCGCTGATCACGGATTAGCATGGCGATGTGTTACGAATATGATGAAAGTTTCAGCAGCATCCAGAACCATGTAGCCTTCAGTATGCAAATACAGGGTGGTCCACAAAAAACTGACGACCCAAAAATCAAATCTAATCAAGCGGGAAGATTTCAATCCTCTTCTTGTTCTGAGGGATGCTCACTAGAAAATTTGGACTTAGAAAATTTGGGTCGTCAGTTTTTTGTGGACCACCCTGTACTAAGTTTGATAGCAATCTGATAGGCGGTTTGAAAGAAGTCGCCTGGTCAGTCAGACAAACAGAGAGTTTCAAAATCTAGTAATCAACCTCCGGACGTTTGACGGTAAACAACGGTTCCAGCAGCAAAATGCTAAGGGATTTACGGTGAATGAACATCATACAAAATTCCAGACGGACGACTGATAAAATCATCCTCGATTTTGTAAAACATACTTGAATTTTCGAAACTAAACAACCGGTTCTTTGTCAAAATACACCTACAATTCAAAATCAAACATCATATTTACAACTACTTAGAAAATGTTTTAAAAATCGTGTACTTGCAACACGTCCAGCTGCCAGCAGTTTACTATAAAAATAAAAATGGGCGCTCCCGGCAAAGGATCATGGGTGCTAAACTCTTTTCATGCGAGCTGTAATCATCCGTAATGGAATAATTCTTTGTAATGTTTAGAGCCTGTTTTATGTTTGCGAAAATTCCCAAGCTTCTAATTTAAGACGAGTGACGGGTCTTTTTTTCTAAAAAGACCACTGATGTTGATTTAAAATCTGGGCGGTGCCCGCACTGGCTAAAGTGGCTGCCAAGAACATTTTCTTCGTTCCTCACTTCAACTGCATAAATATGCCCTTTTGACCTTTTCGTTAAAGGCCTCTTGCTTTCTTCGTTATCCATCTGGAGGTTTTTACGATACCGTACCGTCGTACCAGTACTGAATCTACATTTACGGTGAACTTTAATTTTTCCTCTTATCACACAATTTTAAAAAGAGATAAAATAACAAACACGTACATCGCTAATCGTCCTATCTATCTTTCAAACCAGGGTCAAGAAAGCGATTAACGGTGGGTGAGAATTTTTTTTCCTTTTCCCTTAAAGATTAATAATTTGTAGATCTGAAATAAACAAGTCATTCTTCTCATACTTTTTAAGTTTCTTCTTCCCGCCATCTTGTTTCGAGGCGGCCATTAACAGCTTCACAGTCTGGCTGATGAGAAAAGTTCATGAAACATGACGAAAGTTAATGACAAATAGCCTTAATAAGCACCACTCTACTTATTTATTTCTCCCCATTTTTTTTGGGCTTTATCTTTTCTTTTAATTTTTTAATTTTTTTTATTGTTCCTTCTGGTTTTTTTTATTTTTTTATTTTCCGTTTTAACTTGTTTCGTTTTCCACCTCCGCCTCCACCTCCGGTCTCTCTCTTGTTTTAGCTCTACCTCGGTCAAGTCTAATCGCGTGCTATCCTCTCGTCGCGTGAAGAGTAACACGCGTAGTTACTTTTTTTGCCATTTTATTACGCCGCAAAGTATTGTTCGTGGATCGTAAAAATGTCTATGCTTAACTTTTCCGACAAAGCATAAAATTGTGGAGGCAAACCCTCTGTACTTTTCATAATTAATGCTTTTCGTCATGTGTGAGATCAGAGAAAACAAACAAAAAAATTTTAACCCTTCGACATTTTTTTTCCGTATGTGTATTTAAGCGCGTGCGTGCGTGCGTCGCTGAAAATGAAAGTTTCATGTTTTAAACATAATTTTGAAAGAAAAAAAAAACACATCGCGGTGTATTTCCTACGAAATCTCGATTACCGTGGGGAATCCCATGTCATTTTTTTCCAGTTTTCCACGAATTACAGAATTGTAAATTAACTGATTCGAGAGAATAAACGCGAAAACGTAAACCTTGAATGAGTATAAAAACAAGCCCTTGAAGAAGCCCTTGAACAAGCCCTTGAATAATTAAGCAGGTCAAAAAAGTGTATAAATTAAAATACTACACGTTTTGAGAAGATTATATCTCATTTTCAAGGTAAAAGAAAGGAAAACACTCTAAAAGTGCATCAAATTGCAGGGAAAGTTAAAATGCAACAAAACTGCCCAAGACAAGTAAAATAAATTTTAAAGGTGGAGAGAGAGAGGTGAGACCACTTAGTGATAAAAGCACAAAAATAGGTGAAGAAAAATGTGTGGGGTCTGGGTTTTATTCACACTTTCACCTTGTGGCGAGTGTGTCAAACAGTACTTTTAATACTACCCTGATGGTGTAGAAATTTGCTGATGAAAAATAGCTTGAGTAGTGCTACATATTCTTTAAATTTGTCGGCGTTGAAGGGTGCCTTTGAAAATTGACCCAAAACTCCGGTTGCGAAGAAACACCCTGTTAGGCCACCTTTACGCAACCACTCGCTTTTGCATTCTCGCAGCTGTAGCTCGAAATCACCTCAAATTCCAACATGGCGGCGGTTTTATGTCTGCCGCCTCGCATCGAAAACAGCAAATAACGTGAGTTCAGAAGCGTTTGGGAAAATTGTATCGTCATGTGGAATTCTTTATATTATTGGCACGGATTATACGACTGCAAGTATTTACTCAAACGATGTCGGATTTAGATAATCCATTTAGCGTTGTTACCATGGCAATGTCTACCTTTGCCATCGCGATTGAGTTCTAGCCGCGAGAATGCAAAGGCGAGTCGCTGCGTAAACGCGCCCTGACATGTACTGATCGCTTAGATCGTGGCGAGATGTCGGTCGCGTCAAAATACCCTGATCTACCATACATTTTAGACTGTTGCCTGCATCGAATCACCTATCGACCAATCAGAAATGAGATAGAAACGGGGGGGGGGGGGGTGGACGCGGCGTTTATTTGCATTGCTTCACTGACGGTGTCAGGTGGGCGAGTTTATGTTGCGTTCGGTTTTATAATTGTACAAATAAGCCTCAGAAAATCGTGATTTAAGATTCAACGTATCTAAACAGCAAGTACGTAAATAAACTCTTGCTTTTTATTCAAAATAATACTATCTTGCAGTTTATTGTTGCTTGTTTCTAGCTATTACGGTTTCCGAAATATGACAACTTAAGCATCGGGGTTTGCCCGATAATTCGATAAATCAGGAAAAGTGCGATACGATAATCAAAAAAAAATTATCGTTGTATTATCGAATTATCGATTATATCGCGCCACGCCTATATAGTCACAGGCAATAACAAACTAAACAGAATTGCCTCGTTTTCATCATCGAGAAGGGCGAGTTTACGGGAATTTTGACGTAATCGTTGGTCAACGCGCAAGTACCACAACGATTACGGCAAAATAACGTCGTTTTCGACGTTCGCTAGTAATGAACAGCTCTCCAGCTAAACAGTGCTTACAACTACGATACGTTGTTCCCAACTGCGCTTCCTTTCCGTTGGGAGCATTTGTCAAATGACCCTACACCAACAACCGTTTTAATTTCCTAACGAACAAGCAGTGCCAGACCACAGTGCCCAGGATTACAGGAGGTGTGCGGTACTCATTCCCTCAAACGGTCAGCAATAACCCTAGCTTTTATTGTCTGCAGTACCTTATTAAACGAACCACAAGAAGTAAAAGGTAAATCATGACTATTTCCTCCCTCACATCCCCCCAACGACTCCCCCACCGTCCTGTTTTCCTTTTACTGCCCCCCTCCAGGTACCCAATTCCGTTTTAGAGGATTTAACGCAGAAGCCAAATTGCTGTTTCAAATGAGATTTGCCAATTGCCTCCGCGTTAAATTTGGTTTTCGGCGTTAAATGTTTTGGACTGAAGGATTTTAGTGCTTTGCCGCTTGAACTAATTCGACGGAGCACTTCGTTTTGTGTGTTCGCGTCGGGTTGTAAATTT
>JAHWFP010165968.1:0-36367 GCA_023313725.1 Lithobius niger
ACGCCAAAAAGTGCCTAATTTTTAAAGTCAAAATTTAGAATAAATTTAAAAAAAATCAATTTCCATCTTGGGTTTCTGGTTTATTTACTTTTCCCCGATTATCGATTTCTGGCTAATAACGTGCTAACAAAAGTTGTAGGAATGGAAAATAGCGCATAAAATCCATCAATTTGAAATGGTCACCATCTTCGATTTAGGGGGAAATTGTAGGTGTTTCTGGGTTATTTTATGATGTGACTGACACAAAAATTCTGCTTAACAAACGTTTGAATAGAAAATGCCAGCTACTACTTGACAATGAACCACCTAATAAATTTCCTTTGAATGAAGTTTTCCGGAGTTGTTCTGCGGCGATGAACAAATTTACTCTCTCCAATGAGCAGTGGTCATGCCAAATAAATTAAACCCACTGGGTGGACTATACTAACAGGATAATTTGATAAACATTATAAGATATCACAAGTATGGTAAGCTTGGTTCAAACAATGATGCCAAACAAAGCATGAAAACAAGTTGGCGACGCAGAATATAGTCATTTTATAAGTGGTACAAATTCACTAATCGACCATCATTTTTACTACCTTTCACATTAACATTCAGCTCACATTCTCAATTTTACGTTTCCCTATTATACTCTCTATACACTTCACATCTCGCATCGTCATTCATTTCAGAATGAAGTGGGATTTTGTTGGGATATTTCAAGAGATGAATGACGATGTGAGATGTGAAGCGTGTAGAAGAGTTTGATGGAGAAATGTAAAATATTGAGGATGTGAAGTGAATGTTACACATTATAATTCACCATGATGGTTGATTAGTGAAATTGTGCCACCTACGGGAGGTTTTCATTGGTATAAGTGACCAACTGCAACAATGGTACAGCATTGGTATAGCAACAATGGTAATGCAAACAAACCGGCCAATAAACAGCACTGCGAGTCTTGTCTTCCATGGACCACTTTTGGGCTATCTCTTTTTAGTTCACATAAGCTCTTATCAAGTAAAGGTATAGGCGAGTAAATACAGGCAAAAAAAAGGGGTTAACCCACCACAAATTGCAACAAAATGTATTATGGTTGTTCCCGACTGGAAAAAATCGTGCTGAATTCGAAAAATAATTGTTATCCACGCTATCAGCTGCCGTTTTCCTGGAAAAATATGGTTAATTTGCATGTTATAGTTTAAAAAACATGCATTTAATACATATATGGAAATACGAAGAGAATATTAATGTACCTTTCATTTTGACGGCAGTTCTTTTCTGGAACCTACTCAAAAGGATGTGCCCCTTAAGATTCCGAAGGGTGTCAGGCTGAAAACCTTGCGCATTAAAGATGGCGACCAAAATGGAGTTTACTCAGTTTTAGTCATTTTGCCTTATTACTCAAGAACCTTTAGTGTTACACAAAAACGGTTTGGATATAAGTTGTTACAATAATGTAATCTACATTGTAGGTCCAATACCTTTTTTCCACATATCACAGCTATTGAGAAAAACGGTCATGTTAGACCGTTTTCGGCAATTTTGGCTAATTTAATGCCTATAGATGTATGAATTTGTGAACTTTCAGATGCTGTTGCGTCGTTTATAATTCAGGTAGATGACTGCAACCTAAGTAATTCGAAAGGTAGGACTCTTTTCTTTGAATCAAGGGCAATGAAAAGGGTCTACCATTATTAGGGACCGAACCACGCCTGTTTTACTAGGGGATGGTATCATAGTTACCGTTCAAAATAAAGACATACACAAACCTATTTACGTTGCATTTTGGACTTATATGTCAGCCTGCCAGAGCGGGGAATCGAACCCACGACCTTTAAAACCAAAGGACGAGGTCCTACCGCTGAGCCATACTGACATGGCCAAAAGGAAACGTCCGTAGGCAGCATTTCCGCTTCCATGAACACTTGAACAGGTTTGGCAGCATTTCGGTTTCCGGTTTGCATTAATAGGTTTGCATTTATGTTGCCTTTTGGACTTATATGTCAAGAATTCCTGAGAGGGGAATCGAACCCACGACCTTTTAAACCAAAGGCCGAAGTCCTGCCGCTGAGCCATACTGACAAGGCCAAAAGGAAGCGTCCATAGGCAGCGCTTCCTTTTGGCTGTGTCAGTATGGCTCAGTGGTCGGACCTCGGCCTTTAGTTTCAAAGGTCGTGGGTTCGATTCCACACTCAGGCAGTCTGACATAAGTCCAAAAGGCAACGTAAATAAGCTTGCATCTGTATTTATTTAATTCTTGTTGAGCCTTTGGCTTTCCGAGTTTAATACCGTTCAAAGGTTGAAAATGAACAGAAAATTGAACGGTAACTGTGAGACCAGCCCTCAGTAAAACGGGCATGGCTCGTTAATAAAAGTGGTAGACCCTTTTCATTACCCTTGATTCAAAGACGACATTCTCACCTTACGAATAAACCTAATTGGAGTCATTCATCTAAATTATAACCGTTATAAGAGCAGTTAAAATTTGAAAATGAGCGAAAAATTGAATGGTAATTTTGATACCAGCCCCTAGTAAAATGGGCGTGGCTCGGTCCCTAATAGTGATAGACCCTTTTAATTACCCTTGATTCAAAGAAAACATTCCCACCCTTCGAATAACCGTAACTGGAGTCATTCATCTAAATTATAAACGCCACAAAAGCAGTTTAAAAATGAAAATAAGCGAAAAATTGAAAGCTGACTGCGATGCCAACCCTTAAAAAAACGGGCGTGGCAAAATCCCTAATAGTGGTAGACTCTTTTCATTGTCCTTGATTCAAAGAAGATATTTCCATCTTTCGAATAAACCTAATTAGTCATTCATCTATAATATAACCATCACAAGAGCAGTTTAAAATTGAAGATGAGGAAAAAATTGAGCTCTAATTGTGAAACAAGCCACTAATAAATTAGTATGGTTCGGTCCCTAATAGTCGTAGACCATTTTATTTGCCCACGAATCATTCATCTAAATTATAACCGTCATAAGAGCAGTTTAAAGTTGAAAATGATTGAAAAATTGTACAGTAATAGTGATACCAGCTCCTAGTAAAACCGGCGTGGCACGGTCCCTAATAGTGATAGACCCTTTTCATTACCCTTGATTCAAAGAAGATATTCCCACCCTTCGAATAAACCTAATTAGAGTCATTCATCTAAGTTATAAACGTCACGAGCAGTTTAAGTTGAAAATGAGCAAAAATTGAACGGTAACTGTGATATTGGCCCCCTAGTAAAACGTGCTTGGCTCGTTCCCTAATAGTAGTAGACATTTTTTCTTGCCCTTTATTCAAAGAGGACATTTCTACCTTTTGAGTGAACTTATTTGGAGTCATCCATCTAAATTAGAAACGTTACAAGAGTAGTTTAAAGCTGAAAATGAGCGAAAAATTGAATCGTAACTGTGATACCAGACACTAGTAAAACGGGGGCGTGGCTCGGTCCCTAATAGTGATAGACCCTTTTCATTATCCTTGATTCAAAGAAGATGCTCCCACCCTTAGATATAAACAACTGATATATAAACTGCTTTTGTGTATCACGAACGGTTCTTGCATAAGACCAAATGGCAACAAATTGAGTAATAGTTAGGCGCCATTTTGGTCGCCATCTTTAATGCGCAAGGTTATAGCCTGGCGCCCTTCAGAATCTTAACGTATATATCCTTTTGAATAGGTGCCAGCAAAAAAGTGCCAAAACAGTGTAAGGTACGCTACACTTTCCTACGTATTTCCATATATGTATTTGGCCATGCAAAGTAAGAACTATGGTTCTCGGGCACAGAAAGTAGAAAACTGACGAGGTATGAGGCTTTTTTTTTAACACATTTTTTCCTCACATTAAAAAAAAAAATGGCCAGATTGCTTCAACACAGCATTTAAAAGGCTATTTTTAGGAAATTGTTAATCAAAGCAAGCGCAGATCGGATTTCAGAAACACCAAAAAAAATTTAAACGGGGCGGATTATGTAGTATTGATACAACAGTAGTGATCAACCTCATGTTGACTTTGGAAAAATCACTAATGCCGCGTCAATTATTTTTATTTCTTACAAAAAAATCTATCCGTGAGGGCCTGATAACCATTTTTTTTTTACTTTGCATGGCCTTACATGAATTTTTTTTAACTAGAATATTCAAATTAAGCCTATCTTATTCGAGGAAAACGGCAGCAGATAGCGTGGATAACAATTTTTATTTTCGAATTCAGCACGCTTTTTCCAGTTAGGAACAACCAAGAAACCTTTTGTTGCAGTTTGTGGTAGGTTAGGTCACGGATTTACTGGCCTAGTAGTCGCATTTTAACTTCAGGCAATCAAATTTAGCATAAGGAGTAGACAATACGCACCTTAAATAAGGACTTTGAGGAGTTAAAAAAAGGAGTTTAAATAATGAGGAGTTGAAATAAGGAACTCCTTTTTTAGCATAAAGGAGTTGACAATGTGGCCAAATAACAAACTAATAAAAATCAATATTAACGTTGTGCAAACCATTTCATGTCTGCTTTTAATTACATTTTATTTAGATCCAATAGTTAACAACAAGAGCCTATATTCATATTTGGTAGACTGCATTTTTTTCTTCTTGGAATGCAAGAACCAATTTTTGGCTTAAATTCTTTATTTTATTATGAAGATTGACACAGAATTTGTTGTACCATTTTTAGCTGATTTTTTTTAATCTTTTTTTTTAAGCCCCTACAACTTGAATCTCTTCTGTCTTAGGAGCACACCAACGGCAACTGAAGGTTTTGGTGCTGCAGGGGCAGCCGGATCGTTCATAATATGGCTACAAGTGATGGTTATCACCGCTGCAATGGTTTTCATCGTCGTGTCCGTCATTACTGTCTCCCGGATTTTCGGATAAGAGAGCGAAGAGGACGTAGAGGAAAAAATGAAAGATGAGGATGAAAAAAGTGAGACAGCTACGATATGGAATGGTGCGGGATATGGTGAAACTGATACGGAAGGATGTGACGGCGCCTATCTCGATTCGGACAGCAACATCGTTGATACATGTGACCCTAATTATGTCCACAAAACTGATGACAAAACTGATGACAAAACTGATGACCCAGGTCATCCCTCCTATTGGAGAGGAAGTAGCAACGAAAGCGGGTGTGAAGGCGACTATCTCGATTCGGACAGCAACGTCGTCGATGGATGTGACCCTAATTATGTGCAAAAAACTGATGACCCTGGTCACTCCCATGGTGGCGGAAGTGGCAGAGAAAGCGAGTGTCAAGGCGACTATCTCGATTCGGACGGCAACGTCGTCGATGGATGTGACTGATCGTGTCCACGGTAACAGACATGGCAACCAAACCGGATAAGCTGTTGTGGTAGATGTTACAGATGATCGGCAGCGGTGCAATTGGACGAATAGCGTATGAGCAATGTCGTCTTCCACCTGCAAACTCGAGATGTTGCGCAGGGTGAGCCTGACTCTTTCAGAAGCTAACCCATAATAACTTGTACCGAGTAACACAATAATAAAACAGTATTAGCAGTTCAAGGCAAAGTAAGTTTTTAATTATTAGGAATTTCCTCGCTTTGCAACTAAATTGTGACTGAAGTTTACTTAAAAAAAAGCTTTGTAAAAAAATGCAACTTGATGAAAAACTTACCCTTCAAACATTTTCGCTTATTTGAAAAATGCGATTAAAAAAATCCACACTCCCTCCACAGTTGTGCTGTGTGGGGCTGATGTGAACTGTATCCTTACCTGCTAAACTTTCATCCAAGCAGAATAAAAGTTTCTTGAACTTAAAAAGACCTTTTTCGTTGATTTATTTTTCCAAACATGCGTCAGGTTTTGTTATTTTCTTCCTTGTCTTTTTCGTAGTTCACTAAGTGGCTCAAACCGACGGAATTATAGCTTATAAGGGGTGCCAGACAATGATAGCCCCCCACCCCCACCTCCTCCCCAGAGTAAACTAAGCATGGTAGGGTAAAAATGAAAGTATCGATAGGAAGCACATTTTATTGTGGGTTTACACTAACAAGCTCAATATTCAGTGTTCACTCCATTAGCGTCACGAACAGCTTGAACACGAGCACGGTAGGAAGGCAAAAGTGACTCAAAAAGCTTCAAGTACAGTTGGAAGTACAGCTGTCAATGTTCTCCATCCTGGTACGACTAAGGGTGGCGTGCACCATCGGAGAGTAAGGCCTACTACAGAAGTAAATTGACCTAGAAGTAAAAGTCGGTGACTTTATTACGAGAGTAAAGTTGGTTTGAAGCAAATTACTCGGTTTGTTTGCACCACAAGAGTAAGCTACCACGACAGTAAATATGGTGACTTCCACTAACGTATTACACCTACCCCAGGAGTATAAATGGACGGAAATCCCCAGATTTACTCCTGCTATGTAGTAGGTTCAAATTGTGCGCCGACCATGGATGACATTGAATACATCGACAATATTATCGAAGCTGATGCTGTATTGTTAAACCATAGCACACATATACAGTGCACGCAAGGCGGAAATCGTATGATTTCTGCAGTGATGTTGAATTCATATCAAAAACCAAAATTGGCAAAAGAGACAGCCAAGTTCCGAATGGTTCGGCCCTTCAATGGAGTGATATCAGCACACCAAAACATTCACCAAGTTAATCGCATCGCTAATAGTTCGAAGGTTAAATGAAAACTAGAACATTGCTACTTTCGGTAGCAATGTTCAAGTTTTCATTTACCGTCGGCGCGATTAACTTGGCGAATATTTTGGTGTGTTGATATCACTCCTTTGAAGGGCCAGACCATTCGGAACTTGGCGGTCCCTTTTACCAGTTTTGGTTTTTGATATGATATCAGTTGTTTTTTTTTTAATTCTGTATTAGACTCAACTAAACTAGTTTGCAGAGGTGTAATAATGTTCCACGTCAACAATAGCGTGAGTGGTCATTTTTCTAATATTTTAATTTCATATCACTCCTTTGAGGGCCGTACCATTATCAACTAAGTCGCCTCTTTATCAGTTTTTGGTTTTGTTTTTATTTATTTTTTCATTTAGTTTATATCACTCCTTTGTGAGGCCGAGCCATTCTCAGCTTGGTGGCCTCTTTACCAGTTTTTGGCTTTATTTTGACATTTTGTTTGTTTTTCGAGAATTGGACGTAGACACAATTTCTTTGACAACGTTGCTTAGATGCTTGACGACACACTAGCATGTGTCTAGATACGCACATCAATACACACGTTGTCATTGTGCGGACCTTGGCCGTCCAATTAGAGACGATGCCGACAATACTAACAATGGTTATAATAATGATACTTTTGTACTTACGCGCCCTCCCACGCCATTCCTGTTACACCCCTAGGCTGTAAACCAGAAAAGGCATGCAGTTCGTATCATACTGCCGCCATTCGTTAAATTGCGTTGCTGGAAGCCTTCCCGTTATCTCGGTATCGGTGAATAATCACCATATATACGGGAATTAACATGAGGATGAGCGGACTAGAAATAGAAACTAGTAACTAGAAACACATTTGCAACGTTATTGAGGGTCAAATTTCACATTGAAAGCCGCTTAGCTGACATTCCTATACAAATTAATTTTTGTCAGGTGGGTCATTGCTTTCTATTTTACCACAATTTAAGCTTTTGTGCCACATTATTATTTTTCCCCAAGTACCTGAAATGTGCCCAACTATATGCTTCAAGATCTAGACACACGATAGTGTGTCGCTCCAAGTCAGGCAACAAACATCACATAAAAACAACACATCAATTCCATTGTCGAGGTTGTACACCATTGTAGCGCGACGCCATAGCATCAGTGTCTTATATCTTGAAGCACGACATAATAATTCTGTCTCAATAATAATGAATTGAGAGAAGCTCCTTATGCAGCGACTCAGTGTGGTTTCTTTGTAATCGCATCTTGCAAAAACTTCTGGGCCAAAATTGATTAAATTTTGTATGCTGACCAAGCACAACTCTACGAGTCTCACTATTTTTCATTTCGAAAACCTGGTATATCTCGGGGCTAGAAATTAATCAGGAAAATTTATAGAAATTGTTAGAAACCGTTCTTGGCGTGCGTTAAATTGTAATAGTGTGGATTTAACATGGAATAATACATTCTGCAAGTAAAGAATGCTAGAGTTTTGAGGAACAACAATTATTCAAGTTCACGTGAAACATGCAACGTATCAATCGTTCCGTAGTTGAAAATATTAAAAATGAACACCCCCGAAAAAAAATTGTCGAGCATTCAGTAAAAAAATGAAAAGGAAGGGAGGGTGGGAAGGAGGGAGATGAATGAAAAAAGTATCCCCCCCCCCCCTCCTCATCGCGGAAAAAATCCCCAGGTCTAATCTCTCGCTCCGCTCCTGTAAATCAACATGTAATGATTGCGACCCTATGGTGTGTTGCTATCACTTCTTTGAACTACTCTCAACTTGGTGGCCTCTTCACCAGTTTTTGACTTTGTTATTACACTTGGTTTATTTTTCGTGAATTGGACGTGAATAAAATTTCTTTACAACGTTGTTTAAATTTATCGTGGATACACTAGTGTGTGTCTAGGCACGCACGTCAGTATACACGTTCTCATTGTCAGAACTTTGGACGAGAGACGATGCCGACAATACTAACAATGGTTATAACAATATTTTCGTACTTACGCGCCCTCCTACGCCATTCCCGTTACTCCCCCAGGCTCCAAACGATAAAAGGTACGCAGTTCGTATTGTACTACACCCTTTCGTCCAATTTCATAGCTGGAAGCGGTCCCGTTATCTTGGTATCGATGAATAATCACCCTATGGAAATTAACATAGGGATGAGCGGACTAGCTAGCTAGTAGCTAGCTAGTAACTAGTAACACATTTACAACATTATTGAGGGTCAATTTTGCATTGAAAGAAGCTTAGCTGGCATTCCTACACGAGTTTATTCTTGTGAGGTGGGTCATTGCTCATGATTTCAACACAATTTAAATTTTTGTACCGCATTATTATTTTTCTCCAAGTACCTGAAATGTGCCCAACTATGTTTCAAGATATCAGACACTGACGCAATGGCGTCGCGCTACAATGGTTTACAACATCGACAATTGAATTGATGTGATGTTTGTTGCCTAACTTGGCGCGACACACTAGCGTATGTCTGATAGATCATCCACCTTTCCGATGAGTGAGATATAACCCAGGCTATTGTTGTATCTCTCCGAGGAAAGTGGCTGATCTCAACAACAATAATACAGCACGCACACAACAGAGAATTAATCGTGTTCTTTTGTTCAGAGAGGTCGACAATGCAACTAAGATGTCATTGCTGGCAGCATTGTTATTCCTTCCTTAGTGAAAGGTTCTGTGCTCGTGTTTATTGATTGTAACTCGATTCCGAAGTTCCCCATCACCGTTCATACCACGGAAATTCAACGACGAACAGTCCCTTCAGACGACTACTCTTAAAAATTGTTTAGAGAAGTTGTTTGAAGGGGCTATTCGGCGTTGAGTTTCCGCGGTATGAACGGTGATGGGAGACTTCGGAATAAAGTAACAATACAGAAATAAAAGCAGAGAACTTTTGTTGGCTAACTGGGTATTCATTCGTTGTGCGATGATGGGTGCTTTCGGAATCTGGAAGTTACGCGGTAAGACAATAAACGTGTAATTAGAGGACGGAGAGCCAAATGGGCTCGATTAGTGGTAAACGTGTACTCAGTGTGTTTTGGCCTAGGTTTAATTGAAGTTGAAAGGCTCCACTAATAATAAATAAATAAAAAATAATGAAAACCATGACAGACGTTTGTGTCAAAATGGCTAGCATTAGGCTTTGTCATGTTTTTTGGAGGGGGGGGGGGGGGGGGGGGGGAGAGACGGGTTTAGGAGCGGACAACGTGAGTCGGGTAGAGAGAGCCACCCACCAGCAAAATTGTGCACTGTTCTGACTGACGAGGTAAACGGAATCTGTTCTACATTTTAATCAAGCTGTGACGGTGTTTGTAATTGTCAGCTCTTTACGGTGCTGTTCTTAATTTTAATCATCGACGCTGCAACGTATTTTTTAACATCTGGAGCAAGCATGATTTTCTTTAATTCATAAGCAGGCGTGATATCCAGGAGTGATATCCAAGAGCAGGCGTGATATCCGATATCGCTCCTCCTTTTGCATCTCAGTCTTAAACCATTGTTGCAATGCCGTCATGTTCTATTGTTAAAGGAAGATTGAGATCGTGAAATTGGGTGATAATCTTAATTATAGCCAATTTAAAATCTTGCCAAATTATCATCGACCGTTTTAAGCATCAGTTTGCTGAAGCAATATGTACAGTACGCGACAACGAGTTTGTCCATTCAACAGTGAAAATTTCAACAATGAATTCTACAACATTACTAGAGGCCGTGCTTTCAGTGTGGTCGCAACATTGTTGTAAAGAACATTAGAAAAAGCCTGGGAATCTGGCTGTCGCAGACATAGGGCCTTAGGCCTTCGGGCAGATGACCAGGAGTGGTTAACGTTCGTTAAACCCTTTACGTCCTTTTTAAAAAAGAAAAACAACGTCTCGTGTCTACTAAACCAAATAAGGTGCCCGAATAAGGTGCCCAGTACCAGTAATTTGATTTATAATTTAGCAAAATGCCCGAATAAGTTAAAAAATCTGAGCCTAAAATTACAGGCTGAATGGCATTTGGCAGTAAAATTAGTGGGTGAGTGAAAGTTTTAGTTTTAATTTGGAATTTTACATTTATAAATCCTTGACAAATTGTCCATTGACCGTTAGCCATCCGCACATGGAATTCTTTTTTATGAAAAATACTACCGAGGTTAATCAAATCCTCCTTTAATTCCTCATCAATAAATGACAGGGAACTTCCTCCATCAATTAGCGAATCTGCTATATCATCACCAATACGTACGCCTACATATCCACACGAAGTAGCTTGTGGTTCGTTGGGACCATTAATAATAACAGGTAATTCTTTATACAACACCTTTTGTCTATTTGGTTTATTAGAGTGCGACCCCCATGGAATGTCATTTGAGTCATTCGGCACAGGTTGGGAACTGTACCAATGCGAACGTCATTCGGACGCTGCCTCTCCAGCCACAGAAGAGCGTCCTAATCTTTTGGGAACTCTGGGGGCTGTTGGATCTAACTCTTTGGTTGCAGAAGACATTTGGCTGACATTTTGACTTGCCGATTTACTAGCCACCCAAGCAGCTCTGAGCTCAGGATGGGTAGTCCAGCAACGTTCTCCAATGTGCCCAACTTTGAAACAGACGTTGCAAGACACTTGTTGTCGTTGTTTCGGGTTATAACTCGTTGTTTTTGAGTTGTTTGTCGCATCAGAAGCGACCCTGGCTGAATCTAATGTAGTTTTCGGTTTAATTGTTTGACTTGAGTTAAGTTTTGCTAAGAAGCTATTAATTCCTCCACTATTCTGCTTGAAAGCGTCAGCAAGAAGTTTAGTGTGATAACATTCTGAATTATCATGGCTGGTAGTATTATGGAAAGTACAGAACTTTTTCCTGAAAATAGGATTTGCAGAAGAGGCAGCGCCCGAGGAAGGTTGTGGAGCTGCTGCACCCGTCACAATCTGGCTAGTTTCAACAACATTTCTACACACAAATATTAGCAGTAGTGTCAGAAGTGGGCGAACAACTTTCAGCACAAAACAATTCCATGTCACAACAGTGATTGAAAAATTCCGTCAATGTCGAAAATTCCTTATGTACAACAAATGGTCTCATCCTCATGTTGAGGGTCTGCTTTAATATGTATAGCTTTGCCTTAAACGTACATGAATCATCCAACTGATCTAAAATTTTAACACATTTTGCATAGAATGCAGTACAATTTTCATTTTCACCCTGCTTTAATCTACGTAATGTTTCGACCAACCTTTCATTTTTTGTTTCAGGATGAAAAAAGGCTGAAAAGCTACTACAAAATTCCTGAAAATTTCCGAATGGTTGTTTAGCTTGTAACCAATCAGCAGCTTCGTTTTTTAAAGTGTACGGTATGCAACATGTTAAAAATTCTTGATCGTCATAGGCACAAGCTAATTTTAAGCGTTGCAATTCCTTAATATAATTGCATGCTGAAGTCGAGCTCAAACTTCCCGAATTCGTTGGTAATTCGAGTGGTTTAAACTTTAACTTAAAATCTTTTGATTTTGTCGTGCAAGATTTATTTTCACATAAAGCAGTTGATCCAATTTGTTTACTATTAGCTGGCGAGTTCTCCACGTTACACAAATAATTTTTCAACTCTGACTGCAACGTTTCTGCAGTTAACGGAACATTTGCTTTTGGATCACTGATTTTTTTAAAGGAAGGCTGAGTAACAAGTCCTTTGACCAAGGTTTCCTCGTGAACAATATTATTATTAATAAACAAAAACGGAACGTTTTATTAATATTATTATTATTATTATTATGCTTTGGCTGCATTTTTCGGCATGCAATCCATTTTCGCTATAAGTTCTTTCAACAATTTTGTATGTTCTAAATTAGCAGCTTTAAATTCAAGGCAAATAGATTGCTTGCTTAAAGAAACACTTGACTTAGAACTTGTACTATCCTTTTTACTACTCTTTTTTGCTAAATGAAAAGTTTTAACATTTGTCTCCTCACGTAAGTCAACCTGCTCAACTGCGTTTTCCAAAACTGGATCATTTTCGACTAAGTATTCACTAAACTCTAAAGGAAAATTAAACTTTTGAAACACTGACGTGTCAGCTTGATCATGCTGTAATCGTTGTTCAAAATGCTTAAATAATTTCGACTTTTCGTTTAAAAGATAATCTCTAATTTCTTCTCTTTGTAATTTTAAATTATATCCAGTTTTAGAACAAACACCTAACCTAGAGTCAGACAAAATTGGTGACTTATCTAAGTTGTAGGCTGTATTATTACTTACATCACGCACCCAATCTTGGCATCTTAAGCGCTGCGTTTTTGTCACATTCTGCTCAATTCGTTCTTCTGTAGTTTTAGATCGAACGGAAACGGCTTCGGAACTGGAATCGTTGTCGTGATGAGATTTCGCATCCTGGTCGAGTAGTGGTCCTGCAGCAGACGAGCGACTTGTTACAGTCCGGCAAGTTAAAGCTGGATTGGAGGAATGAAACTTGGGCGTTAACGGATTCTTCTTTGAAGGTTGAACTGGAACTGAACGTCTAGTAAGAAGATTCTCACGTCTGGGTGGCAAGGTTTTCTCGAGCAAGGCGAATTCTTCGAACGGATTGGTACCATCGTCGAGATTTTGGTCCTGAAGTAACTCGATACGGGATCTACGACTCCTTTGACGACTTACTACTGCATCTCGTACATTAGATTGGATTTGGTCCATGCTACTAACATCTTCATGAATTTCGGTAGAAATAGTTGACTTTGACTTACGCAGAATTGGATGAGTGAAAGTTTTTTGTAATCTTCCTGAGCCCCGTTCCAAAAATCGTTGTCTGGCCTGGCTTGCAGCATTCTTACTGGTTACAGGGACCTGTTTGGAAGGAGTTCCAATTGGTGTAGACGTTGCAGGTAAATCACTCGTTGTGGCTGGCAAGGTTACTGGTAAGGCTGGCATGTCGTGCTCACGTAAATTACTAGTTGATAATCTTGAATGTGGTGACCTTACTTCTGACGCTAAAGTTGAACTGGCGTAATTAGGCTTTTTGGCTGTGCTCTCTTTTCTAGCCAGACGCTGCTGGGTTTTCCTGAAGTTGTATCTTGACAAATTCTCATCTTCCATCTTTTACGTGATTCCCAAGTTGCCGTTTTTAATGCCTTGATCAACTTGACCGGCGTAGATGCAACAAATTAACTGTAGGGGATAATTAGTGCATCCGGGAGCAGCCCCAATACCAACCCCTCAGTTAAGGGACAACCTCTAAAATGTGCCGTGGTGGTAGTCAAGGGGTTGCAGGAATTCCAAATTTACCTTAACTGATGGATCAAGGCTAGAAGTCGTGGTTCAGTTTTGGTGTTGGTTTAATGTAACATTTGAGCGATAGTGTGCTCTGGCTCGCCTGAAGTTCTTGGGCGACACTAACCTTGGCTTAAGGCCTTAAATGGAACGTCAACGGCATTAGGCTTACTTGGGGAAATTTGGATTTATAAGTTTCGGGAAAATTTTGTTAAGTTTGTGACAGCTAAACAAAGTAGCGACGGGGTTGCAGTGCAGGACAAGCAACAGGATTGGTCAGGTTTGAATTTAAGTTGGGGATAGGGGAATTTGGGGAAAAATTCTAATTTTAGGGCCGAAATTACCTTTGGATGCAGGGAGTTGGAGGTGGAATGGAATTTTAGGAATGGACTTGTTAGGAGCACCCGGTGGATGATCAAGCGAGCTCGAGCGTTACAATTGATGTCAAGCATCATGTACAGGCAAATCACAGCTATGTATTGTTACAACAATGGATCAAATATAGATTATTTCAACTAACAATGAGTATTAATTTTGACAATGGCACATTACAATTTGACGTCAGGTGGACTTCGGGCTTGGCAGATTTCACAAATGACGTCAGCATGACCTTGCTGGGGTTGTAAAATTCCAACGTTGAAATCCGGATGAAACTCGCAACACGTTAAGCCTTCTGCGTTTCGTTTTCAACTTTACAGCCAAACGTGGCTCGGTGTACGTGCCTTTACACTGCGGGGTAATGCTCTGATCACCAGCTGTCTCATCTGCACTTGACGGTGCGAAAATCGGCAGCTGAAGTTCAGAAAGGTGATCCATTGGGTCCTCCAAACGTTGTTGTATGAATTCCTGTCATTTCAATTCTGCTTCTGATAATTTACTGTTGACCTGTTCTGACATTTCAAGGTCTGTCAAACCGTTAAAAGGGACAGGTTGGTTACTGCCCCTTAGGAACCATGGTCTGCAACGGTTCAGGAAGAGTACCTTATCCATCCGGAGAGTACCTTATCCGGATCTAGGAAGTGTACCATGCGTACAATTACATCAGTAATGAACTCCATTATTCTGAAAGAACCTGTCCACGCCTTCAATAATTTAGCAGAAATCTGTTTAATCCCAATCCACTGTTTCAAAAGTATGTAACCATCCACAAGATACCTATAGGGTCGAGCTGTTTTATAGTAGAAGTTTTGCAGCCTGACTACCGCCTTCAGTTGTGAATGCGTGCAACTTTGAATGCTGCTTGTAGTTTGCTCTCTAGTCAAACCACGTAATCTTCCCAATGTATCCTACGTGGTTCGAATGCTAGTGAAGTGTGTAATTTAAATTCAGTCCTGAAGTGCATATAATGGGCAGACTACAATGTAGAGGAATTAGGACTATGATTCAGTGTGATTGTAGCCATTTGCAGATATCTACACCAATCATTCGGACAATTTGAAACGAATTTACGTAATATCGTCTCGATTTGCTTGTTCATATTTTCAACGAGACCTCCCACCCAAGATACATTGGGGGCAAAATTTATTTGTTTAATATTAAACAAATTAGTTAAACAAGCCATTACATTATTTACAAATTCGTCGATGGAATAAAGAATACCTAGAATTTTCCTAGTAGTTGTTGATTCCTTTCGCTCCGAAGGTTTGAACGTTCGGGAAGTATAAGCTAACGGATACTCTATACCACCGAGTATCTGTGACAGCACCCCGCCTGTCAAAATCAAACTGGCGTCCGTTTCGAGGAAAAATGGTTTAGTAAAGTCAGGGTGCTTAAGGTTTGCTGCATCTACCATAGCCTGTTTTAAGCTTATAAAAGCTTGGTCCTCCTCTTCATCCCACATAAATTTACAGTTATTCCTAGTGAGCTTGCTTAAAATAGACGAGTGCTTTACGAACGATCTGACATGTCGGCGTAAAAGTTTACACGCCCTAAAAATTGGTGCACCTGTTTAGGAGTTTTAGGTACAGGGTAGAGCTCCCTGGCCCTAGTTTTCTCCTTATCAGGTTTTATGCCCTCTTCATCTATGATGAAGCCCCAAAATTTGACCGATTTTCGACCAAAATCGCAATTGTCAGCACTAAGTTTCATTCCTGAACGTGCAACAAGATCCAGTGCTCGATCTACATTACTTATGTGAGTTTGAAAATCTGGAGAACTTAATAAGCGATCATCAAGGTAGCTAGCACAGTAAGCCCTTAGGATCTCTGCAAAAATCTACTGCGTGCAGAATTGAAAATGTGCAGGAGCTGTCTTTAGCCCCATTGGAAGACGCTTAAAATAATAACTTGATCTATGGCTAGCAAATCCTACCTTATTCATAGCAGATTCAGCAAGCTTTAGCTGGTAAAATACTAACTTAAAATCTAAACGACTGAAAAATTTGGCGCCACTGAGATGTGCTATACTCTAGGTCACGGTAGGTATTGGTACTGACACTTTCTACAACAGAATTCAAACCGCGAAGATCAACTACAACCCTATTACCAGTTGGCCTTCTCTTCACAAGAAGACAAGGCGACATCCAAATGGATTTTCCCTACGCTATGATCCTGGTTTTCACCATATCATTTAAACATTCATTAAGCAACTCGTGTTGATGAAAAGGAATTCGGTACAGTTTGGAACTTATTGGAGGTGATTCCCCCTAATCAATGGAGATTTCAACCAAGGTCAAAAATCGTTTTTAGAAAGTGAATTCTGGTGTGTTCTAAAAATTACTCCCTTTGATTATCATTTAAATCTGGTAAAGTAAACTTATGCTTTAGTACATTCCATTCTGCGTTGAGTTGTTTCTTAGATTTAGGTTCAGAAGCGTCAGCTAGCAGCTTAGCTGCCTCTTCCGATGAGCTTTCTCTCTGTTTAGCTTGAGATGACTGTTGCGGTATCTCAATGGACCCTGAACCTGGTAACTCTGCGTCGACCAAATCGACGAAAACCTCCGTGTCATCGCAGTGGTGTACGAGCCCAAAACCGAACCTGCCTCAAGCTGGTTCATAAGAATTGAGAATGAGACACATTAAAGGAATACTACTTGTAGAAGATGTATTTACTAACCCGTTAGCTAAATGAACAGGCAAATTACCAGATTCAGATGAAAATACACCTGCTTGAATTTCAGGTAAAGGAGCATGTAATAAACCGGTAATCCTGATCTCACTGTTTACAAGAATTACCTCCTCTCTATACAGAGAGATAGCAATGCCTGTAAGTTCCTGTTTACGTGAACATTTAGACTTAGGGTTATCCTCACTCTCCTCGTCTGAAGCTACGTAATAGTTGTGACGTGGATAGCATTAGGCTTATACATATGTCTATTTAAAGTTTCCTTATTCCTATTATATGAAATGTGAGCTGCCTCAGCTGTAGGTTGAAATTTTCATTTTCTAATACTCAAAATGTTATCTGTACAATTTATTGCTACTGAACTAGACTGAGTTGATAAGAAATTATAACCTGGTAGTACTGAAATATTGCCAAAAGAGCCACCGGGAACATTACAAATTCCTGCTGTTTAGTAAATTCGCACTTAGAAATAGAAGTAACTACCTTACGAACTGCTTAATCTGCAGATTTCCTACGCCTACCAAACTTACTGGGACTACCAAGTCTACCAATCGGCTACCACTACCCAAATCTCTAAGGATTTCATGAGCTGTTGAATTGTCTAAAAGTGAAAGTGAACTACCTGTATCAATTAAACATACTTGAGGTTTATTACCTACATCAAACATTAAATGTGGACGTGAATATTTAGAATTAAATTTACTGTGAATGCTATCAGTTGGAATGTCGTCTTCGACAAGCATTGGCTTCTCCCCACTGAGCGCTGAATTAGGTAAGCTTTCAGTTCACTTCTAGTTTGCAATGCCGCGAATAGATGGCGTTGGTTGTACCATTTCCCAACCAGTAAAGTGGAAGTGCTTGTAAGCAGATTTCCTTCTTCGCTGAGAGATTGAAAAACAGCAGTAGGGCAATCTGCCTTACGTGCGTCTTTGCTATCCCAAAAGGTAAAGCAAATAGTCGGTTCCATAACTCCTGAAATAATTCGAATCCTAACTTTCCATTTATTTAGAGTTTCATTTATTCCGATAGAAGAACCTGAAGGCATGTCGACCTCATTTATGAAAAACTGCATTGACGAACTACATTGTACGTTTTTGACCTAATAATGCGATTAGTATTGGCTTATTTTATTCAGTCTGGTTTAATTCGGGTTAGTCGAATCAATCCCGTCTTTAAATAATGTAATTTTACAGAGTTACAATCCAAACCACATTTGTTTACAGTTTAAAAATGTTTTGAAAATCGTCAGAAAAGTTTGATTATTTTCCACTGATGGTGCAACATACATTGAAGGAATTTTACCGTAATAAGAAGCTAATCTCGGTAATGTTAACATTCTATCAGGTAAAGACAATTTCTGCTGACGCCACTCGACTTCAGTATACAATTTAAGCATTAATTTACTGGCTTGATCTGCTGCAAATAAGCCAAGAGTTTTAATGTTATGCCTATGGCGTCTATCACCATCTACTTCTGGAATAACAGAGTTTTCTGTTCTTGATGTGGATTGTCTAGCTTAGAATCCCTGTCTATATTTAGGCTAGCAACTCGTTTTTTGACTGATCATTATCTTGATCAGAATCATTACCCTGTTTCACCTGTGTAGCAAGCTGTGGAACCTGATTCTGGTTAAAAGTCTGTCCCAGTTGACTATGGTTTTATGGTTTTGTTGCCGATTATTTTGTTGCTGATGATTGTTCTGTTGTTGACGGCCAGCATTATTGTTTGTTTGTTGATACATCTGACCACCACCACCATTACCACCACCAGCATTATTCTTCGGCTTACCAAAACCACTTTTATAGCACAAGTTAAATTGAGCTGTGACCCTAGTATCAAAACCATAGAAATAGTTTCCCCGTTTACCATGATTATTACCTCTGGACTGCCCATTACCCCGGCTTCCTCCATCATTAAAAAACCTGGATTGTTGACCGGCGCTCTTGTTCCCAGCTTCGTTGCGCTGCCTAACCTGGTCAACATTTTCTGGTTTAGTCCTACACTCCCTTTTAAGATGTCCCTTCCCGAGGCATCTATTACAAGCCTTATCTGTAAATGAAGTTGTGCCTACATCACTTACTCTAGCCCTATTTAAATTGACCGAAGTACTCCGAACTTTGTTTATGTTTTCTCCAACTTTTCGAATTTCTTAACCAATGAACCAAAAGATTATTTATGCCTAGTGTTGCTGGGTTACTCGCTGCAATGTCTGTTGATTTATCGGAAGTGCTTTCACCTCCCTACCTACATAACTTTCTAAAATTGCCCTCTTTTTAATAGCATCATTATACATAGCTCTAAATGTAGTTGGTTCCCTGGCTGAAAGATTTGGTGGCATAGCCTGAAGGAATGCTGATCACAAACCCTCGTCTTTTGATTCAAGTTTGCGTAATTTCTCCTCCACGCTATCCTCGGGCTTAACCCTCCAAAGTGCCGAAGCCATAAATTCCTATCTCTCAGAAAATTTCTCCCCTACTGCTAATCTTGAAGCAAAGCTCTTCCCTGCACAACCAAAATAATCCACCAACATTTCTTTAAACTCACTCCAGTTTAGCAATCTAAGGGTTCACAGCCAAGTACTTCCCGACGTTCCCTGCACACTTGCTACATGCAACTGAAATTAATTCAGAGTCCTTAAATTTTCGACCATGAGTGAAAAGGCAAAAACATCTAGCAATTCGTCATCTTGAAAAACAGTGACTGCCTTTTTCGCACTTCTAAGTTCCTCCCAAAGTCGCTTATTTTCTACAGTTCCAGTCTGTAGCTGAGGACGAAAAGAATCGGCTAAATCCCCAAACAAATCAAATTGATTTTCGCTTACTCGTTGTAAGGAAATGTTGTGGGACTGATTATTAGCCTGTAAACAACTAGTCAAAATGTCATGTAACTGCTGACCACTGATCCCATTCCGGACTGAGTATTGCCCGGTGAGTTTGTTGCGTGCGTCGTGTTACCAAGGAATGAAATATCAGGTGGAATTGACAAACGAACACTCCGTCGATCCCTAGAAGAGTCCCTATTTAAAATGTTATGTACAGGTGAATGTTCACACGATGCAATACGGGAGAGGAAGGAGATCTATTGCGTAAATCCTGAGCAATATTGTTCCCATCGGAATCTGAGTCCGAGATAAGGAGCTTTATGCGACCGTGTCGCTTAGGCGTATTAATTGAAACTTGGCTGGTATTAATAAAATCGTCTCTATTTAAAAGTTGCCTAATAATCCTATCCCTAAAAAAATGAGTAACCACTCTACGAACTATTCTCCTTCTAGCTCTAGGCATAATTTTAAGCAAACTAACAATAAACAAAAAACAACAAAAAACAGCAGTAGCCTAGCCTAGTTCGGATCTAAAACTAGCGTAACACTTGGCAATATAAATGGTCACATCCCAGAAAACAAACAAAAATAATAATAACTCTCATGATTAAGCATGGCTCATATGCCTCACTATTGGCCATAACCCTTTAAATGCAATACACTGTATTAAAACAAGCCTATTTGCGAATGAAACAACTATTTTCCTGTCTACGTGAATTCACAACAAGTATGGTCCAAAATAGCAAAAGTCTTATCCCAAAAAAATTTGTCCAAAACCACACAAAATCACGGTCCAAAAAAAAGCCAGCAATGGTAATTGCGGCTTATTGGCCTGAATATAGGTTACCAAGATCAAAAGCAATGCACATTAAATTTAAAAAATGTATATAAAAACACAGCTTAAGGGTGGGTAACTCAGGTATACGCCTGTCCACACAATTTCAGCAGCAAATATTGTTCAACAATAGCACAGTAACTATTCCGATTAAGTCCACAGAAAGTCCACTTAAAAAAAATTATGGCCCAAAATATGCAGAATGTCGCACTGTCATCAGCCACACAATTGAATTAACAAAAAATAAATAAAAAGCATTATTTAACTGCTTAAATGTCGTTACAGTTACAAAAAATCCAAAATAAACGCAATTAATAAACGCAACAAGCTTAGAAAAGAACGTAATGTTCTTAATGAAAAACATGACACTTATGCCTTAAACAAATAAACAATTCAAAACACTGCTAATTCCGACAAGTGTCCTTGCCGCTAGCTGAATACACTACCCTAAACTTTACGCTGTGCTCTCGGAACACAACAAGTCAAATAGTCGCAACCAAAATGCAACATAATGCCAATACCATACATTAAAGTGGCACTATCACCGATTGAAAGCAGATGAAATCTGACAACACCTAGCGCTATGTAGTACTATCAAGCTCTTGGTTGCACCAAGTGAAGAAATGCATATTGGCATTTCTTTTAACGAAACAAACAAGCCACGACATCCTTAATTATTGAGTGAAATTTGGTTCGTCCTTTTCCACCTGGGAACAAGCTATAAAGGTTAACAATATCACTGCCGCTAGATGGCACCATGGTATTTTTGTTCGTATTTCAATCGGTGATAGAGCCACTTTAATAAAATGCAATAATGAAAAGCTATGAATGCTTTAAACAAGCAACTTATTTAATGCACTTTCGCCAAAAAAAACAAAAGGGAACGCCAATATCAAAAGACAACTACGCTAAAAAAATGCGTACATAAAAAAAATTTACCGCTATTTACCGGAAGTTTAAATAGCATTGATCATCGTAGCTAGGCTAATGCTATTTTGAAACACAACAATCAAAATATTACAGCCAAATAACGCTTTATGCGTTTCCGAAAATTACTGGGGAAAAAAAATTCCAAGAGTGTATGTTCATGCCAATGTAAACAAATGCATCAAAGCAAATAATCACACTAAAAAAAATCAACTTCTAGAGATCATTATCATGCCTACATAAATAAAACGCAGCCAAAATTAATAACTTTATGGAAAAATTCGACAGTTTGCCTCCGGATAATTAAAGGATACAGAATCAACCTCTAGATACCATTATTATGCCAATGGATCAAAATACAACTCTAATCATTAACATAAAATAAATTGCACTGTAATTTGCCTCCGGATAATTAAACGGTATTGAATTCACTTCTGACACCATTGTCATGATATTTTCTTGGGATAATGCACAAGAAATACCATGAGTCAGGATAGCTATATGTTTACAATTCAATGACACTTCAATATGAGACACAAATAAAAGAAAAACAATTGATTCATCCCAAGTATTTTAATAACTGCATAAGCTACTATACAGCGAGTCTACTCCAGAACTGGTCAGAAATATTAAGTTTAGGTAACTATGACCAAAATATATGAGACTGCTATATAACCGATTGATTCCCGGCGTTAGGCTATGATTGGCATTCTGAAGGACTGATTTATATTGGAAAATAATGAATATGCAAAGCTATCAATAATTAATCATAACTGGGCCTATTATTACGATATATCAGATAACTATAATTAGTTAAACAATGACACCAAACACTTAGCTGCACCCTTAGATTTACTGCCGGTAAATCGGTTCCTCCTACGGCGTTGATTAGCGAGGTACGGACTGGCATGAACTTTTAATGCACACTGGATTGCTGCTGGGACGCGATTGTCCCTCCCCTCTAAAGGGGAATCCTTTTATACTAAATCCTTATCTATCCAATTATCGCATTGTCAATCAAGCCCCTATTGTTCTGTCAGCGGAATTTCTTTATAGTGCACCTGCTGTTAATCTGATTTGGCCATTTAAATTCCACGTCACGCAACGCAAGTTCGACCTGAAGTTTCTTCTCGCATGGGTGATTTTACTCTAAAGTTTTATCGAACCTGCCAATCAAAGTAGCAGGTGTTAGGGACTAGGGTGTATTTAGGTCAACCTCTCCTAACTAAACCACTTGCGTCAACTTAAAGACATGGCTTTGCAGCCGCTTAACATCTTGCGGGTTCTGTCGGGCACTTCATTGGGTGCTGATCACACTGTCAAGTTGCGCCTCTACCGAGCCCTTGTACGCAGCAAATTTGTTTATGCATGCATGGTCTATGCTTCGGCTAGTGACTCGACTTTCCAGATGTTGGACGCTGTGCATCACAGTGGCCTGCGTCTTGCAACTGGGGCATTTCGAAGATCTCCAGTGGTCAGCCTCTATGCTGAGGCCTCGGAGCCACCTTTGGCCATTCGTCGGCGGCAGCTTGCCATTCAGTATGCTGTGCGCTTGCGTGCTGTGCAATCTAGTCCTGCTTGGTCCATGGTTTTGGGCCAGACTTGCGGGTCGGTACACGCAGGGTGGTTAAGGGTGATTTCCGTGATAGGCTCCAGCAGTCCTGTAAGGAAACAGCCTTTGAAATGCCCTGCATCTTGAGGCTTTGGGGGGATGCCAGTGGCCCCTTGGCTTGTTCCAAGTGGCAGTTTCATTTTCGCTCTGGCGTCTCTCCCGAAGGGTTCCACTCTACCAGCAAGGTACTTGCAGGAGTTCCGGCAGCTGTGTTCTCAGTACGCCGGTTATCAGCGGCTGTTTACTGATGGGTCGAAGTCCGACATTGGCGTGGCTTGCGCTTGTGTCTGTAAGGGAGTAAAGGTTGCCCATCGCCTTCCATCAGGTTATTCTGTGTTTTCTGCAGAGCTTTTGGCTCTCGGTTTGGTGGTGGAATGGATCCTTGACCTTCAGGGCATGCATTTCATTATCTTTAGCGATTCCATGAGTGCCCTGGAGTCCTTGGCGAATTACAATCCTCGGAACCCCTTGACACAACGTATCCAAGCTTTGCTTTCCTGCTTGCCTGGCCAGCGGAAAACCGGGCTTTTCTGCTGGATCCCGGGCCATGTTGGGATAGGTGGAAATAAGCAAGCTGATTCTGCAGGGAAAGGGTGCTTTCTGGCCCTCTCGGAAGGGATCTTAGCCTTGTTCCCTCAGACGCCTTTCCAACTCCGCGTGTGAGGTTACACGCCTTTTGGCAAGCCTTGTGGGACAGAGAGGACGTAATAAATTACGTGCTATTAAAGGCATTGTCGAGGAATGGCACTCGCCGTGAGGAGGTAGTGCTGGCCCGTTTGCGCATTGGTCATACCCGACTTACTCACTGTTTCCTTTTGCGGGGGTTGACCCTCCTGAATGCTATTGGTGTCGATGGCTGCTTACGGTCCAGCACTTCCTTGTTGATAGTCGCCATCTTGATGGTGTTCTTCGTCGCATGACATTGCATCTCAATTGGGCGACAAGTCTGTCCTCCTGTCCGGTGTTTTTCAATTTTTGCAGGAGGTACAGCTGTATGACAAGATTTAGATAAGGGGTTTGAATAATATCTCTGTAATGTGTGGTGCAGTGGCAACCCGGACCACTGCACTGCGACTGAGGTTGGCGCTAATGACCGAGCTGTCGACGCACTCTTAAGCCTCAATCCCCCCCCCCTGACTAAACTAAAAGGGGTACTTTTAATTGATTTTCGTTGTATGTCGAATTATCCTGCCAATCATTTAGCCTTCACAATTCGTGGAATCCTTCCGAGTTACTTTACAAGAGAGACCGACACCAGCTGGCCTAGGCTTTAATTATATTCCGGCTCCTCTTGTGCGAACACCTGTTTTCAAAGAAAAGTAAAAAGTCTAAACATGTGCTAGTTTGATTAATCATAAATATAAGACTGAATATATCATTATTCAGATTTGTATTAATTAAGTATTAATGATCTCATTAATATTAACATATTGTGCAAATTAAATCTACAACACATGTGATAATAATAATAATAAAAGTTTACCGCCCATTACTGCTCCACTAACATCATCCCTCAAATATTTCAAACAAGCTGATTAAAAAGTAAGTCAAGCAACGCAATGTATCATGGCTGGCCACAAGCAATGAAAGCATTACATGTATTTCTTGTGTGGCTTCTGGTAAGGTCATGTCAACTTCCCGACAAAAAAAGAACGAGAAATGCAACAGGGGCAGATGCACGAATTTTTTTAAGTGCTTATGAGACAACGTTTGAAAAAATAACCCCTGTCTTTAAAACTCCTACTGAACATGTTGCTCGTATTGCCCCCGTCCCAACCTTCTTTGAGAGTATGCAGATGCCTAATACCCCTTCCACACTGGGGAAAAAGTCCGGACCCGAGCTGACCTTTCCACACTCGACTCCAACTTGGGTCAGGATCCGACCCCAACTTTGAAGTCCCGCTTGAGGTCGGGACTTGAGATGCCGACCTCGACCCCGTGTTCCAGTGTGGAACGGGTCAGAGCACGGTCCCCTGTGCACGGCTCCGCCCCATGCTTTTCGACTCTTGGAGACCTTATTCGCAATAGCTACATAGAGGGAAAGCAGGAGGAGGGGATGGGAGAACTCCACAACGATGGTGCCGAAAATGTAGTAGCGAGAGAAAGATAAAAGTCCGGCCCTTGGACGCCATGTCGGAGTTCAGTGTGGAAGGGGGTAAGGAAGGAAGGGTGTTGGGTTTTGCCTCTGGGGTTTTTACCGCGTTTGGGGTCCAGTGTGCAAGCGGCTCACTGCTTGTGTACTTATTTAGCCTTCGAGGTCAACGGATTTGGACGAGTTCACAGGACGAGTTCAAAGGATTAATTTTAAAGGCAGTTTTGAAGTTGAAAATCTGATGCCAATTCTATATAACGTCGAAAGTAGACAAAATTCAGTTTGTTTAAAGTTCATTTTTTTACGAGATTTGCATGCAAAAGAAACTAACGGAACGTACCCCGTTCACTCCCCGCTCCTAACAGGATGAATTAACCTGCACGAGACAAAATAAAAATAACGCTAAGAAGCATTGAGCGTCAATATATTCCAAAAAAAAGGCAGGTTGCCCACTGGCTGAATGAAGAGAATGAAACTGCAATAAGAAATGTGTCTTCACTGCATTGGGAGCGTTCAAGTATTATCATCAAGGAATTGGCCATTTTCAACCTTCCTCTCCCCTCGTCATCTATTGCTCAACTCAGCTCCCCTTCCAGTGTTATGACATTTCTAACTGTACACCCCCCCCCCATTTTCCTTGTGCATCCACAGTTTCTCTAAGGACCTTTCTTTTTTTGCGTAACTTCAAACCCGTTTACTAGGGTAGCGGTGCTTACGTCATCAACTGGCCACCGCCCCTTCCCCCTCGTCAGCAATCGTCACCAGTTGCCAAACCCCCCCCTCCTCTTCCTGATTCTCGGGATGCTACGACGGGTGCTTTGTTTATTTATGTTGCTTGAGCTTGTGTATAATTTATCTACAGCCACCGTATGGTCTTTTAGACTTTACATATTATTTATTTCTAGTTAATGTCACTGAAACAGTTTCACATATTTAAGAGTAAAAACCCCGAAAGTCCTTAACCAACTTAATCCACAAACAGGTCTTCGAGTGGATGTGGGAAGTTTGAAATGAATCGGATAAAGGTTTCACAGTTATCGCGGCAACACACAGCTATATACAGTATAGCTCCATCAATTTAGCACCACCGTGTCGTGCAATCGTACCAATTAAATATGGCAGTTGGTGCTAGATTAGTGCTCATTATTGCTCGAACATTAAAATTAGGGCGGTTGCAGACGGTTAACAAACGCTTGGCAATCGCTACAAAAATGGTACCACTATCGCGTCGGAATCGACGGCACCGAGAGCAGACATCATAAACAAAGCCAGCAGAGGTAATCATCTTGGTTACGTCCCGTCTCGCCAAATCCCGTGACGCCGAAAGTGTTCGAGTATGGGGCGCTTTCAGGCGATTTTGGGGCGCTTTACCAACGGACGTAGAAAGGCGCCACTCGTGTGAAAGCCCCACTACATTCCCATGGTTTTTACCTGACCTGCCACCGATTGCAACCGCCTTCAGTGCTATAGAAGTCTTTAAAATGACACTTTTGATGGGTTGGTGCTGTTCACTACCCACACTGAACGGCTCCAAACTTGTCCGATATTTTAGTGCTCGATTATTGCTCATTAATGCTCGAAAATGAGAACTAGTGCTTTTTCAATACAAGAATTATAACACTTTCAAAGGGAGTGCTGCCAAATGACCTGCTTGAAAGTTAGGCTGAAAGTGTTAAAATTCTTTTATTGAAGGAGCACTAATGAGCACTAATTGTGGTTATATAGTTAGGTACGATTACACGACGTGGTCAGTGGCGTAACGTACAGGTATACAAGGTACGCAATGCATACGGGCCCCGATTTGTAGTAGGCGCACCTCGTCTCTGAGCAACTATAACAAACATATCTATAAAAAGTTCCAGATTAATGGCGAGTAACAAACAGTCTCTACGACACAATTTTACCCATCAGGACTTTTATGTTAAAAAACAACCTGGGTTTGCCAAAATAAAAAACTTCCAAACATGACGAACTGGGTCAATCTTAGAAACAATTTCTATTTTAATAATGTTTAGGTGTGACGTCACTCCAATATGGTGGGGTGTGCCTACTGCAGGCAATTTTATGTGTCTTTTTAACATGTGTAAGTATGAAGGCTAAGGGTAGTTTCAAACTGTTTTGGCATTTGTGTAAATTGTGTATTCTGCTAGGTTTAGTGACCAAGCTTCAAAGGCAAAGAACCAAAAATTTTAATAAAGCCAGCTTTTTTTTGTGTCAATGTGGGTGCCTCACTCTCGGAAAGTGAACTAAACTGATAAAATCAAGAAAACCAAGTGATGAAACACTGGAGTATTGAATCGGTTAAGATACACCTTGTTCATGTTCGTATGTTTGATACTTCAAATTAAAATGCCAAATGCATGAAGTACATTGAATCAATTTTTCACTCCTTGATCTTCATGTACTTCTGTTTGACGCTAGAATTGAAATTTATTGTATACTGCTCTTTGTATTAAGTTGCTCATCGTTGCCATCCATGTGTGTAGATTAAAAAAAGGGGCTACAATGCCTGCATGCGTACCTTGCGGGCAGTGGTGTAATGGTAAAAAAAACAGTGGCGGAGCTATGGTTAGGAAATGGGCGGGGGTGGGGGGGGGGGGTGTTAGTTACAGCTCCCAAACAGCGCGCGCACGCATTTGCCTTGCACGACTTAATGTTGGAAAGAAATAAGCTGAGAGGTGCTTGATTCAGTTTTACTGTTTGTCGGTTTCCCTGTTTAACAGTTTTGCAACATACGGTCAAACCTATATATTAACACTGAAAACGCTGTTCAATTTTCCTTGGGGTACGGATACAATAGCTGCTTATATGCAGACATAAAAGTAAACAAGACAGTAGAGCATATCCTAGAGAGTAAATTGAAAATTGGTGATGGTAGCTCGCAAACATAATAGACACTACATCGAGGCTGAAAATAGGTAAAAATTAAGAAAAATACCACATGAGCCAGCTCTTGTCGAGAATAAGTACCGGAGCGCCGCTCCGCCATAAGAAAAAGTAACGGAGCCCCGCTCCTGCCTGACTACACCACTGCTTACGGGTATTTTCGGCTTCTGTTGGTTGGCCAATGATTGGATCAGGGCTTTTAACTCGTTCCTGATAAAATGTTCGGTTCGACTATATTATTCTACCATTATTTTATTGTGTTTGGCATTTTCATAATTCCTGTAAAAAAAATAAAACTGGCCATGACGCAATTTTCACGTTTTACAACATTTATTTAAATATTGAACGATTACGAAATCATTTTGGATTGTCTGGCAGTTGCCGAACATGTTAACATCATCAGTGAGTCACTTCCATCATGCCTCCATCATACCTCTTCCTTCCTCATATCTCTAATCATACCTGTCTACTCGCTCAGACTTATTTACTTCACGATTTAATCATTAACAATATCGATATCTGAGTTGTTAATGTTGGAACTCCTATAAAAATACTTGAATAAAAAGATTTACTATTAACAACCATAGTGTTTTAGTGGCTGTTATTGATTCTGGCAACAGCATTGCGAACGTCATTGTGTGTAATAATTTCATCTTGCAGCCAATTTAAAAACTTTCCATTGTTATGGCCAAATTGTCATCGATAATTTTAAGCTTCAGCTCACTGAAGCAATTTGGATGTGTATCTTCTCTACTGTGTGATCTGCCCAAATTGCTGGCCGGGGAATATGTAAACTAAATAATGCACGGTTATTAAAGGGCAATTACATCCATTTTGACACGCATGTCTGACTTTTGGATCACTTACACAATATCTAAACACAATAATTGCGGTAAGAATACGTTACGTACGTCCGATATAACAATTTAATTACTGCATCACCTAAACACGACACGGAGGTCGCCATTGTTTTGCTGGACGCGTAGAAATTAATGCCGACAGACGGATCTCTTCGATTTCGACTCGCAGCCGATTGAGGTAGCTGTATTGACTGTGAGGAGCTCAAGCGTCTGACGGCCTTAGCTGGACGCTAGACGCTTGAGCTCCTCACAGTTAATACAGCTATCTCAATCGGCTGCGAGTCGAAATCTAAAAGTGACATCTGTCGACATTAATTTCTGAGCGTTCCAGCAAAACAATGGCGATCTCCGTGTCGTCTTTTGGTGATGCAGTAATTAAATTGTTATATCGGACGTAAGTAACGTATTCTTATCGCAATTCTTGTGTTTAGTTATTGTGTAAGTGATCCTAAAGTCAAACATGCATGTCAAAATGGATGTAATTGCCCTTTAACGAGCAAAGGGTGGTAATAAATTAAACGAACTGTTAGTGATATTGATTGTGTGTGAACGAGAATACCCTAACAAATAGAAAGCGCACTTTAATAACATAGTAACATTCGTACTAATAGGCATCCTTCAGACCACTTAAAAATTGTTAAATTGAATGCAGATGCAACTTTCTTAACAAGTCATCTCACTTTCATCTGTTCCTACATTTTATTTAGGGTGTGCAAGATTTTGCCATGGTTCCCAGCAAACAAAATTCTGCAGAAAAAATCTTAGGGCACTTTCCGCAGATTTGAATCTGAAGTTTTCTGTTGCTTTGAACCTGTAGTTTTTCTGCAGAGAAGGAACTAGAACAAAAAATTCATATGAGAAACTTCAGTATTCATTTTAGCTGCCATTTAAGTACCATGGGAATTCGGACACATTACATATTATTATGAACTCAACAACGTCTAATCTATTAATCGTAGCACCATAGGCTGCTTACAATTGTGGCAGTTGTAATTCTTCCTTGTGTACTTAGCCAATCAGTAAGCATATTGTGTATGGGACCAGGTTTTGTATTTTGTGGATATCCGTTAAAGTAATGCAACTGTTGACGCGCCCTTAAACAGTCAATTTGCCTTACTAGTTCTACACACTAACAACCCTTGTGTGTACCACCAAAATACGTTCTACAGATATTCTACTGACTTTACCTTCAGCTGACTGAGATTGAATAGACTTGCAGAAATTCAACAGATTTTATATTCTTCTTCCTGACTGATCAACAGTCTACGCAAATTCTGCAGAATTTAACAACTTTTTAGCTAACTAGCATGCTTTAAAAAAACAGTTTGGACTATGAAAGTTATAACTTCCATAGTCCCATTTTTTTTCAAAACATGTTGATTGACAGAAAACTTGAAAGAATAAATAAATACCTGTAGATAAAAGTTAATAAACGAGATAATTTTTCATATTTTATATTTATGGAGTGTAATTGCATATACATTTTAGTAAAATTTGATAGTAAACCACACTTCTTTTTTGGCGTGGCATCAAAATGTACAATAACTGCAGAAATTCTGTAGATTCTACCTTCAACTTCCTGACAGTGAACAGACTGCAGACGTTCTGTAGATTTTACTTTCAACTTGTTGACAGTGAACAGACTGCACAAATTCTGTCGATTTTACCTTCTACTTGCTGACAATGAGCAGACTGCAGAAATTCTGTAGATTTTACCTTCAACCTGCTGACTGTGAACAGACTGCAGAAGTTCTGTAGGCTAGATTTTACCTTCAACTTGCTGACAGTGAACAGACGGCAGATATTCTGTAGATTTTTCATTCAAATTGCTGACGGTGAACAGACTGCAGAAATTCTGTAGATTTTACTTTCAACTTGCTGATAGTGAACAGACTGCAGAAATTCTGTAGATTTTATGTTTAGATAACTGACTAAATAGACTACAAAACTTCTGCAGATTTTAACTTCATTTTTGAGGGTGAACAGACTGCAGAAATTTGTGAAGTCCAAGAATAATATGCCATAGGCCTAAACTTGTTTATGCTGAGACGTTAGGTTTGAGCTCGAATATTTCTTTTAAGCTGAAGAAATTTCATCTTTTCAACTTGTAATTGAAATCAATTAGAAATCAAAGTAAAAAATACTAACATAAGTATAATTAAAGCTCTAGAATTAGTCTTATTGCATTACGAAAATTAAAATACTTCAATAATTCCATGTTGGATTTTTATGTTGATTGAGCCTAACTATTCACAGTTTAGGCCTAGGGCATGTTATTCCTGGGCTTCATAAATTTTGCAGATTTTATGTTCTGTCAAATATCAACATTACTTTATACTAACACTGCCACTGGTTTTTATTGTTCCTTAGTTTTGTTATCCTATGTCGTTATGAGTCTTATGCGTCTTACTACAAGTCAAAAGTCTGCATGGATGAAAAATATTCTAAACTTTTAGTAAATCCCTTCCCTCTATGCAGATATGGAGGGCGTAACGTTTAAACACTTACCATAACCCTCACTTCACCCCAAACCATACGCTTCGTTCATTTGCCAGTATTTTTACACCACGCCGTGTTTTGTAACGGTTAAATGTGGGACGTATTTACCACTTATTGACGACAGTAAAAGCAGCAATCAACTATTTAAACCAGGTTTTTACTCCTTATCCTTTGCACACGTCCTTTTACCTTCATTGTCCATGCTTAGGACAATGTCGTGACAGCCAATAATCCTTAGCTTGTCCAGTACCAGTATCTCCCCATATGCCGAAGTCTTCTGTATCGTCACTCAGATTTTGTTCTTTTTCACTGCACCCGCCCCCCTCCTTCACTCCCCTGCCACACTATGTCACAATGTTTGCAACCCATCTTTAAAATGTCGACTTCCACCACCAATTTCATCACCGGAAAGGAGGGAAGTAATTCTAAATGTTTGTAGCTCATCTTAAGGCTTGTTGCAAAAAAAGAACAAATTTCTGAATACGTTTTTTTGGAGAACACTGTAAAAAAAAATTATTGCTCGGTACAAATGTGACTTCACGAGTTGTGTGACTTACCTCCTTCACTTGTACAAAATTCGTCACACACCACATATTCCCCCTGCCCTCTATCTTCCGTGACATCTTTTATGAACAGCTCCATCTGGAAAAATGAAAATATTGTTGTGACAGATGGGGGGTGAGTCTTGAGGTTTGGTTGATTTTAAAGTTTAGTGGCAGTTTAGGCAGAAACAAAATGGGTATACAATTTATTGTTCATGATTAATTCGAATTTAAAATGTATAGGCAGGTCATTTCAAATCTACCACAAAACAAAACTTGTTAAGGATTCCCGTGAAGCTGTTCGGCCGTGCAAAGCCATGATATCAAAGGCCAAGCTCTTTTGCCAAGCTAATCCTACCGAGTAATAGTTCGAATGTTAAAGGAAATATATGAAAATGGCTTACTGCGCAATTTTCAATTATTTCATTTAACATTTGAAGTCTTAGTCGGTGGGATTGGCTTGACGATAGGCCTGGTTTTTGATATCACGACTTCACCTGCCCGAAAAGCTTGGCGGGAATCCTTAACACGTTTTGTTTTGGGGTAGATATCAGAACATTTTGGTCGAATTTAATGAAATCCATTTTTTTTCTTAGCAATTATGAGATGTAACATCAGTCCATTTTTTTTTTTACTTTCGTTAGATTTTGAAGACAGCAGTCACCTTTTTTTCATACAATTAATATTTCTTATTATTAATGCAGTATCTCCTTACAAACGCACGTATTTATTTAATGTTCAGTTTGGCATTGTTGCATAATAACAATGTTTAAAACAGTGTAAAACAATCAATTTGGTCGTTTCAAGGTCCCTAACCCCTGAACCATTTGACCAAATTAAAAGAGGCCTTATGAGTGGGCACATCTCAAGAGCAATATCTATAAATGAGCTAAGAACCAGCTTAATTCACCGCATGGAAGAATTTATTTTCTTGATACAAAAAAAGCATTACTGCCAGTAGCCAGTAATTAGGCAAATATCAACATTATTCTCGTCATTTTTTCAACAAGAAAACAGTAAGTTGTGTCATTAATAGTGACTTTTATGATGTCAGGCGACCAAAGTCTTCCGATCAAACAAGTTTCAGCCTTTGATATTGTTATTTATCCTCAGATGGTTGAAAACAGCCAAACTACCTTAGCTTTAAAGGGTGACTAATTCCTTAGGTCAAACTAAGAATATAATTCATATAAATATTTGGCCAAACAGGTCTTGTTTTTTGATTATCGCATGAATTAAGAACCCAAATTCCAACTCCGCCTCCCCATCTCCGCCCACGCTCTTGCTATTGCAAAAACAAATCAGAATAGGAAAGTGAATGGAGACAATGAACTGAAGGTAGAGAACAAACTGTTAAGAATCAAAATCAGACTAAAGGGAAAATATCTCAATTGCCAAACAATTTGTCCTGGAGGGGAAGCAACAATTGTTTGAAAACTTCGTTAGTCGGTGTTAGTCAGTGTAGGACTGATAATACTATACAGGTTTCAATAACGCGAAGTATTAAACGCGAACATCAGTTCTGCACAGATAAAAACTAAAATAAAAAAACACTGTGAAATAGGAAAAGGCTGATAACAGTACTACTGGGTCAAACGGAATCACTTAAGACTGCTCGAACGTGCAGCAGCTGGATTATTGGTCTGGTGCTGTCGGAATCTGTTGTCCTTCTCTTACTACAGTTTGGAGGTTTGCGTCAATTTAATAGTCCAGCTACTGTACGTTCGGTGATGTTGTGACGAGTCCTTGTCAGCAATGCGAGATGGGGTCACAATAATTCGTCAAAAATCCTTCCCTGGGCGTTAGAGCAGGATTGCAAATGTCCTGCAGACGACATTAATTCCATGAAGTGCTGGAGTGGTTCGTAAAAATAAAAAATATAAAAATGTTATTGTTTCTAAAACACACCTGGTTCCTGTGTGTGGTTGGGGGGGGGGGATAGCCGTTACAGTAAATTGTTCAAAATTTCTTCCCTGAACATTAATGCAGGTTTGACACCGTCGAGCCAATCAGTTTCGGACATGTTCGAAAATTCCAACGGTGGTTTTGTTTTTGCAATAGCCAGAGCGTGGGCGGGGGTGGGGAGGCGGAGCTGGAACTTGGGTTCTTAATTCATGCGATAACCAAAGAATAAGACGTTTTTGGAAAAATGTTTATATGACTTATATTCTTAGTTTGACCTAAGGAATTAGTCACCTAAGTTTGGACACGACCTTTTGTTACACCCTGTATATAGGTGTATATATATATATATATCTGGATGTTATTGTTAATCTTGGCGGGCGACACACTAATGTGTGTCTTGATTAGTGCACTTGATGGCCACTATCCTTGAGCCAAGATAACTGTTATTTTCAAACTGGCCTATTAAAAGGGTTTTTTATGGCAACCGCTATTCATCACCCACGTCAGTGTCCATGTCTTTAGAATAATGGGTTTGGGCAGAGACAGAGTCGCAGGCTAAAGTCTTTGGACCCAGATGGCCGAATTCAAACATGGCGTCCAATCTTGAACATTTTTTTTTTAATTATGATAATAGAAAATAGTTAGTCTCTTCTGAATGGAGGACACAGCAACGGTCATAAAAATGGTTTTACTAAAATTAGGAGATGGGCGATGACCGTTACCCATTTGTGTCTAGTCTAGTACATTAACGGTTTGTTTCTTATGCTGGATTTCGGCTATTAATTGCTACTGGGATGAATCTAAGTAAGCTAAATGAATGTAATTATGTATGTATCGATAACAGGAAAGTATTTTTAATCCACAGTTTTTGGCTCCAAAACTAATTTTTTATTTTGCCTTGGCCATATGAAGTGTTGGCCATGAAGTGTTGGTAGTTGCCCCGTAGTTAATAACTGTGGGCAAAGGAGTTACCCAAAGCATTTACGAAGGCTTTTCTGAAGGGTACAGTGTTTGTTATTTAAAATAATAATTATCTGTGGCACCGTTTTCTAACTACATTATTGTGAAAGTTTACAGAATTTTGCTACATAAATTTTGACAGAAAGAACCTGCTGTAATGAAGATACGTTTTTGATGAGGTTAAGGCCTCCACCATTCATATGATCCAAACTCCATTAATTTAGCTTAATAGAAACGTCATAGTAGCGGTTCAGTTAAAATTTAGCATAAAGACAAACTGTAGAACTGTCGTTTATGATCCCTAAATATGGTAAATCGTTTGTATTGCTCTTGTTTGAATCGGTAAAACTTCATCTTTCAGATGAATTTTATTTTGTAGCATCGTAGCCTAGACAAAGTAGTGTAGCTATTCACGAATTGCGATAAAAGGCGAGTCGTTGTCTTGGCTGGACATCTACGTCGTTTCAGATGAAAATAATTACTTGCATTTAGCTAAGTTAGACAATGACGAGGAGTTCATAGTTGAAATTTAGATTAATATCATCGGTTAATACAGTACAAGGCCCAGACAAATGACGTAACGCAGCTCCAAACTATGGTAAAGCTGAAAAATGCCTCGTACATGCTGGAAAAAGTCTCCTACCTTTTCCATGCTGGAAAAAGCATCCCAGCTTTTAGAAAACCCCATGTTCTTATGTTCCTTTCTCCAAACAAGCATAAGGGGTAAATAGCCGAATAGTTAAGTACATATTATAATAATAATAATTAAAATAAAGATATATTACTTAGAATAACGGGCAAAGGGAATACAGGAAGACATCCAATTGAATACGCTATTACCTGTCCCAAGTTATTAAAATATGAAAAGGAAATTGGAAACATGCATGTCAGAGACGACCAAATTATTCCAGCCACTACTTGTCATAAGACAAAACAGGCCGAAAGGTATTTACTATTACCTTTGATAAATCAAGAATATCTGTTTCATATCAGCCTAATTCAATTTATTTAGATTAATTTTTTTTAGTTAAAGTCAAAATTTAGCTTCACGACAAACCTCAAGTATGGTCGACTGCTCGATTCTAGAGAAATTGTTGTGAATCTTTGTTTATTACCCTTCTTTGAAATAGTTCGTATCTGCCGAAAAAAATCCTAAATGCATTTATTTATCTTGGTAAGAAACGTCACAAATGTTGACTAGCGTCAAACTTAGGAATAACATTTTAAAATAGACGCCATCTTGGATTTCTAATTTATTTTTGCTTCCCCGATTGTCAATTCCTGGCTATTATCATGTACTCTATGTATGTGCCAAGAAAAGCTGTGAAAATAACAAATAACTAGTGGTGTACCAATACCATAATTCCGATTCCGATGCCAAAAACCTGTTCCGTACGGTTCCGATTACCACATGGCAGTGCCACAGCGAATGGAAAAAAAATTATTAATTATGAATTATTTGTGTTCAGGGAGTACAGGGTTTTGCTGTGGCTAATT
>JAHWFP010165969.1:11235-23516 GCA_023313725.1 Lithobius niger
ACACGACCCCAGAGTGATGAAATTTTGTGTATGTGATAGTGATGCCCCTGGGAAACCTTACCACACCCTGCCAGTAAAGAATTCCAACAATTTGCCATACAATGTTAAAGTTGATGGCCCTTGGGGCACCTCGAGACATAACCCCAGAGTGATGACATTTTTTTATGCGTGAGATAGTGATGCCCATGGAAACCGTACCACACCCTGCCAGCGAAGAATTCCAACAAATTGCCGTACAAAGTTAAAGTTGATGGCCCTTGGGGCACCTCAAGACATGACCCCAGAGTGATGAAATTTTGTGTGTGAGATAGTGATACCCATGGGAAACCTTACCACACCCTGCCAGTAAAGAATTCCAACAAATTGCTGTACAATGTTAAAGTTGGTGGCCCTTGGGGCACTTCAAGACATGACCCCAGAGTGATGACATTTTTTTATGCGTGGGATAGTGATGCCCATGGAAACCGTACCACACCTTGCCAGTGAAGAATTCCAACAAATTGCCGTACAAAGTTAAAGTTGATGGCCCTTGGGGCACCTCAGGACACGACCCCAGAGTGATGAAATTTTGTGTGTGAGATAGTGATACCCATGGGAAACCTTACCACACCCTGCCAGTGAAGAATTCCAACAAATTACTGTACAATGTTAAACTTGATGGCCCTTGGGGCACCTGAAGACATGACCTCAGAGTGACGAAATTTTGTGTGTGAGATAGTGATGCCCATGGGAAACCTTACCACACCCTGCCAGTGAAGAATTCCAACAAATTACTGTACAATGTTAAACTTGATGGCCCTTGGGGCACCTGAAGACATGACCCCAGAGTGATGAAATTTTGTGTGTGGGATAGTGATGCCCATGGGAAACCTTATCACACCCTGCCAGTGAAGAATTCCAACAAATTACTGTACAATGTTAAACTTGATGGCCCTTGGGGCACCTGAAGACATGACCCCAGAGTGATGAAATTTTGTGTGTGAGATAGTGATGCCCATGGGAAACCTTACCACACCCCGCCAGTGAAGAATTCCAACAAATTACTGTACAATGTTAAACGTGATGGCCCTTGGGGCACCTGAAGACATGACCCCAGAGTGATAAAATTTTGTGTGTGAGATTGTGATGCCCATGGGAAACCTTACCACACCCTGCCAGTGAAGAATTCCAACAAATTACTGTACAATGTTAAACTTGATGGCCCTTGGGGCACCTGAGGACATGACCTCAGAGTGACGAAATTTTGTGTGTGAGATAGTGATGCCCATGGGAAACCTTACCACACCCTGCCAATGAAGAATCCAACAAATTACTGTACAATGTTAAACTTGATGGCCCTTGGGGCACCTGAAGACATGACCTCAGAGTGACGAAATTTTGTGTGTGAGATAGTGATGCCCATGGGAAACCTTGTCACACCCTGCCAGTGAAGAATTCCAACAAATTACTGTACAATGTTAAACTTGATGGCCCTTGGGAAACCTGAAGACATGACCCCAGAGTGATGAAATTTTGTGTGTGAAATAGTGATGCCCATGGGAAACCTTACCACACCCTGCCAATGAAGAATCCAACAAATTGCCATACAATATTAAAGTTGATGGCCCTTGGGGCACCTCAAGACATGACCCCATGTTGATGAAATTTTTTAAGTGTGATAGTGACGCTCAGGTGTAACTTTTCCTCACTCTGCCAATGACAGGAATTCCCAAAAAAAAGTTTTTGCACCCCAGTCGGAACAGTTGTGTTTTCATCCTTTCTCAGGTTAGTTTATCTTTTATTCTCACAAGAACAGTTTTTGAGGCTGACTGTCTGCTGCGGTAGCAATCAACAAACCGTCACCATCAAATGTTTACTGACTTACCGTAAACAGGTAGCGTTCTGGTTTTCGCATTCACTTAACGTACGTCAGTCGAATTCGTTGAAAGCAATTTCCACAAAAACATTCTTAATGAAGACGCCCACAAAGAAAAAGCAGTGTTTGTAGTTCCCCAGCTGGGAAGACAATACCATTTGTTGCGGAGAAATCCAGTGTGAGGGAGTGTTGGTTCGTCTTCTTTAAACGGCTTTCAGCTAAACGGCCCACTTTAGAATACCTGATTGCCTCGGATAGCAATAGCCTTCCTCCCGAGGAAAGGAAATCGTTTGTGTCCCCAACTCTGCATGTTGTTTGGGAACGAGCCGTGTGGAATGAGCTGATGCATATTGGTCTTGTACCTTCGCTTTCTCCAAAGTTGTCGATTTGTTTGCCAGGCTGACATGGCGTGGAATGGAGAAAGGGAAAATGAGTTTTGTCAGCTTTCTCAAGAAACAAGTCATTTTCTCTTCCTGTTTCTTCTCCTTCCAGTACACCATCCCCCCCCCCTCAACCTACGACTAAGAGTTACTCGTTGACAGTAATCAGGAATTCTGCAAGAAAACTGTGTAAATAACAGGAGTACATACTTAGTTGAAGAACATTAAGTGGAAAACAGTGAAATTCACAACGTTTCGCCTCCGACTTCGGAATCGTTTTCAAGTGAGAAGTAGACATTAAAAGTAAAAACGACTCGTAACTGCCGAACGTTGATAATTTAGTTCTGTTTTATGTACCTTTCGCTTACTGTTTGTTCTGGAAAGTTTTTTTTATTTATTTATTTTTTGGTTAATTAATTAACGAAAGATATCACGAAGTGAATTCACACTTATTTGCAACAACAACGCATTACATTGATAATCAAAATTAACCCCCATTTTTAATACAACATAACAAACATTAGAAAACAAAAACGAGCTCGTTTGATGCGTAAGGTAAGGTTTAACTGAACTGACGTCAAAACAGCAAAGGGACACAAATAAACTTTCCTGTAAGGTTCCAGATATTTCAGTGCCGCTGTGCTCTTTAGTCCACGTGAAACCTTACTGCTGTTTTCAATTGTTTTTACCATTTTTACTTTTCCACACGGTAAATCAGCTAATGATTGGTGCATTCTACTTAGGTAAACGGCATCTCTGGAAATTGTTTAAAAATTAATCGTCTTATGTACTTAGCACATCGACAGGTAATTCTGGGTTCGTGCAAGTCCTTCAGGAAATATCCTTGAAAGTAATAATGAAATCCATGCTAAGAAAAGTGCTTGAAAATCTTGAAAAATTATATATGTAGTAGGGCGACGAATGGGAAGTTGACAATGTGACTGAAGAACACTGAAAAGATTCAGCCAAGAAAGTAGACTTATCGAGTGTGCAGCCTTAGATTATTCTTCGTTTATTTGGACATGAAAAGTTTTGAAATTTGGGTTCTGGCTTTAATTGCATTTACGTGTTTAATGGTTGGATACAGCAGTAAGGTTTCACGTGGACTAAAGAGCACAGCAACACTGCAATATCTGGAACCTTACAGGAAAGTTTATTTGTGTCCCTTTGCTGTTTTGACTTCAGTTCAGTTAAGCCTTACCTTAAGCATCAAACGAGTTCGTTTTTGTTTTCTAATTCGTGGTACTTCGGCGTACCATGCCGCGTATTAGGTTGTTTTAATGTTTTGTATCTTTATCAATTACGGTTTGCACAAACCAAGACAGAAACAAATCCTTTAATCTTCAGTCTACGTCTTGCAGCTGGCGTTTGCTAATTGGCATTGTTGCGTAAGAACAATGTTTAAAATAATGTAAAACAATCAATCTGGTTGTTTAGAGCTCCGTAACCCCTAAACTACTCCACCATTTAGAAAAGGCCTTATGGAAAGGGCACATCTACAGAGCAATACCTGTAAAATGAGCTAAGAACCAACTTTATAGGACAAATAGTTTATTCTGTAGAGAGCGTTGCAGAAACGTGTCGTGCCAAGAAGCACAAGAAGCCAAAAATGAAAATCACGGTTTCAGCTCAATTCCAGATTTCCGCTGCGACAAACCGGAAATTTATAAAAGTTGGTACACGTGTTGGCCAAGTCCCACAAAACTCATATACCAAATTTCAGTGGAAAATGTTAAATGGCGGCGGAGAAATTAAGCATCGAATTTTTAGCTTTAACATGGAAGACCGAGGTCAACGCCTTTACTAATAACTTCATCCACAATAAATATTTTAAATAATTGAATACATTTCAGTCCAAAAACCTACGTTAATACACAATTATTTTATTAATTTAGCAATCCCATTTTTATTCCCTTTCAACTTCTTCTTCAACAATTTAAGACAAGAGCAAAAACTCCTCTACCCATTCTTAATCCTTATCATAGTATTAATCCAAAAGTCCTTCATTTTTTTCTTAAGTTCATTATAACCATCGATTGTTTTCAATATATTTGGTAAACTATTTGGTAAATGTATTTGGTAAAAAAAAATGCTTTTTAAGTTGTATTTATAATAGTAGTTCAGGTAATTAGAAATTAATCATTACTTACTAAATTCTTAATATAACAAAATGAAACCATTCCGTACAGCATTTTTCATGCATTAAAAAAAATGGAATTAAAAGGACATAAATCCTTCCGGTATATCGTGCGACCTGATGAGATTGCAGTTGGCAACATTTACACAGGTTAGAGTTAATGTCGCACGCAAGAAAAACTAAGAAAATGAATGTGTTGGCAACATTTACATACGCTTGAACTAATGTCGCAAAACTGAGTCATGCAGGAAAGCCAACAGGGATTTACGTTCCTTTAACTGAACACAAAATAGCTTCGGCGTTTAAAAGAAAACCATTAGAGCTCGTATTTGGGATTTGTTTTGTCTGTGTTGGTGGGTTGATGTTTTAACTCTGTTTCGTGTGAGTGGCAGTGTGTGTATTTTGTGTGTGCATTTGTAATGTTTATAAACGAGACAGAAACCCAATTCGGCTCGAAAAGTGTTAAATAAATACGGATGCCAATCTATTTACGTTACCTTTTGGACTTAAACGTCAGGCTGCCTGAATAGGGAATCGAACCCACGACCTTTGAAACTAAAGGGCCATGTCAGTATGGCTGAGTGGTAGAACTCCGACCTTTGGTTTCAAAGGTCGTGGGTTCGATTCCCCACTCAGGCAGTCTGACGTTTAAGTCCAAAAGGCAACGTAAATAGGTTTGCAGTCGTATTTATTTTGTAATGTTTAAAGGTTTAGGTTCTTCTTTGTTAAGGGGTGGTTGTTTGTTTAGTTCCAAAAAGCAAAAATTTTTTTTTTATTCCTATGTAATATCAGAAAGAAAACGCAATTTCTGTTTGAAATGGGCCATGTCTGTGAGAGTGCAAAGATGTATTTAATTTTTACGTGTAAATTTTACGCATGTTATTTTATTTTGCGGATTTTTGTTTTTCTTTTTTTGAATTGTAGTTCAAATTATCGTTCGTTAGGAAAAGTGCGTTCAATTTTGATAGCTGCCCTCAAAATTATGGATTTTACACCCTGCGGTTGAAAACTGGAAGACTTAAATGGCAACCTGGATCGTTTCATTTTGGTTTTTCACCAACCTCAGTCACAGTGCAGTGGTCCGGAATGCCACTGCACCACACAATACAGAGACGTCAACCAAACCCGAAACCTAGATCTTATCGGACATCTGTACCTCCAGGAAAAAAACGAAGAACACCGGAGAGGAGGACAGAACCAGTGCCTAATTGGCACGCTATGTACCGCAGAAGGTGGAAACGGCAAAGAACACCATCAAGGTTGTGGTAATCAACAAGAACGTGAGGGACCGTGAGAGGCCGGCGACACCAATGAAATTCGGGAGGGACAACCGCTTTCAAAAGGAAGCAATGAGTAAAGTTGGTGTGATCAATACGCAAACGGGCTAACACCACCTCTTCCTGGCGACTGCAGTGACAACCTGGAATAGAACACCAGACCCAGGAAAGGTGCGTGTTCCACAGGAATCTATGCCTACCCCAGGTACAGGCAAGGATCTGGGTGCAGTGTCCGTTGACGTCAAAAGTGGACACACACACTGTTTTGTCTGAAGAAAACCGGAAAACATTACTGACTGCCCAGATCTGGACTTGCGAATTGCCAGGTGCAGCTGCCACTCATAGGTCTGCGTACGAGCCTCCCGAAAGCGAAGGATGTGATCAACAACAAACAGTGACTAGGCAACAGCGGCTTGCTTGGCAATGGGAACCCAAAGGCGAAAAGAATGACACTGAGAACACCTCTGCGCCATACCATTTTCCAAAATACACAGGCAGAAAACATTTGTCCCGATAGAATGTAAAATGAACAGCGGCAGAGGAAAACCGAAAGGAGCAGCATCATCCGTCCCCTCAAGCTACAGTTGTAGAGGTAACTGTGAATCCCGTAACGCCAGGTCGTGCCATAAGCCTTTCCCAAGTCAAAGAAGACTTGAACCGGATGTTGATTCAGTGAAAGGCCTCCGTCACATCTGATTCAAGGGCAACCAGATGATCGACGGCTGACCGAAACTGTTGAAAGCCGCTGGGACACAGATAATAATCCCTGTGATTCCTGTGCCCAGACCAACCTCACACTGATGAACCATTCCACAAGTTTACAGACACAGCTAGTCGACGAGATGGGCGATAAGTGGAAAGAGGAGTCGGATCTTTTCCTGGTTTTAGAATTGGGATAACCACTGTCGTTTTTCATCTAGCCGGAATAAAGCCCTCCTCCCACATACTTGAATATTGCTAGCAAGAACTGCAGGGTGACAAGAGCAGTGGAAAAATGCAGCTAAGCTGCTTAAAGAAGTTGCTGTTGTCGGTGACTGGTAGGGGAAAACCTATAGTTATGTCCAGGTCAGTCTTTTCAGGCCACGATAGTGTGAGTGGCTACTAGCCTTTTTCACAAGCTATAGGCTCGTTAAAGCCTGATTTCAGGAACTATAGGTTCAGTAAACTTAAATTTAACTGCCATGCTGAGCCTTTTTCCGTACACAAAAGGTCCGGGGGTAAGTTTTGCCAAGGATAATGAGGGAAAACAAACATCCCCTCCAAACGCCTTGTCTAAGCCTGATTTCTGGAACTAGACTCAGTAAACTTTAATGATCCCGATACAAGTCTTTTTGCTTGCAAAATGGTTAAAGGGCATGTTTTGCCATTGGGTAACGAGGTAAAGTTTTGCCGGAGACAAAATACCACCTCCAAAACAACGTACCATACGGCATTTCGCACTCAAGGCAATTCGATTTTGAAACTAGTTTGTGTGATCCCTGTCTAAGCCAACTTCATCCCTAGCCCGGGAAAAACTTAATTACTGAATTTGGGTTTCTGTTGACGATTCCTCGATCTTGTTGAGGGGAGGTGGAATTGCGTCTAAGCCCAATAAAAAAAACGCGATTGGCTCACTGGCACTAATTTGCAAAGAGCTCAGACACAGCATTTGAGATCCATCTGTATAATAATGTCGGAGGCCGGCTAAAAGGAAAACTAAAAGGAAACCCACTTCTCCCCTCCTCGCGCCCACATTGAAAATGCACTCTCCCACTCTACCTGCATGGAAACAGGAGGCAGGCATGAGTGGTCGATTAACTCAATAAAGGTTCAATCTGACAAGTCGTCGGGCCGAACAATCACTTCTCCCCTCCTCGCGCCCGCGTTACAAATGCGCTCTCCCATTCTACCTGCAGCCAAATAGGAGCCAGGCATGAGTGGTCGATCAAGCTGACATGTCGTCGGGAAGAGTGCCGGAAAAAAATCCCGGGAAAATGTCCCGGGAAATGTGACCGGCCCCGTGCATAGCACGGATTTCCTCTAGTAGTGAAATAATCCTCCTGCACCCCCATGTTCCTCTGCGATGATCGATGGTGTCATGGATCGATTTCTTGAGGTTATAACCTCTCGTTGCTAGGTTTCTTTATCCGTTTTAAAACTATTTGTAGGCATTTTTCCGCCCGGACACCCCCCACACGGATGCATAATTCTTTTCGTAACATGCAATTCAGCAAAACTCGCTACATAGCTCTCCGTGCAGCCCAGCAGCCTACAGAAAAAAAAAAAACAGTTTAATCCGCCTTAAGTCTAACCTAACCTAACATAACCTAACAACAGATCAGCAAAAAAGCCAATTTACACATAATCACTACTAAAGTGCCGGCGGCCTATCTTGAATTCGATGCAGAAGGAACACAGATAATCGATTGTACGTTTTTAGTAGCAGAGTGCCTTGCTGATATCCAAGATGCTTACAAGAACAATGGCGGCCGTCGATTAAAGCCGCTCATAAATACCTTTAAGACTCAAGATACACAGCGCACACAATAGTGGATGTTAAGTAACGAAGTTTCGTATCGAGATTCGGCCCGCCTATCTCAACTGTTTACGAAAAAAAATATGCGGGTTTATCCCAAGACATTCCCCACCACCCAACTCAATAACGACAAGCGGATATAAACCCCCTTAGTGCTGACAATTCAACCCTGAACATTCGCTAGCCCCCTGATACTTTATTCCCTGTTACTTTCTCCTGAAAAAATATTTCTTTAAAAAGGAGCTTAAATATTCGTATTTACAAGGTTGCTATTTTACTTCCGCAAGTCACAGCTCCTACCAAACTTCGTTCCCTGCCCAATGAAATTCGAACCGAGGGCCAATAACATCGATAGCATAAAAATAAAAATTTTTTTTTTCCCCCCCCCCCCTCCCACCCTAAATTTCGGGTAAAATGGACATAAGTCAGTTAAAACGTTTAACGTAAGCACAAAGTTTCAATTAAAATAAACCAATAATTGCTTCTTTTTTTTAATATGGAAAGGATGCGGGGGAAATGTCCGGCCGTATATAAAATGCGGGGAAATTGTCCTGGTTAGCAGTCACTGGGTTCACCCGATCATCTAGTTCAGCGGACCAACTCGATCACTGGATCACGGGTCTGACAAATGCTGGAGTCCCTTGGTCAAAAATAATTAGGCATCGGTTCCAACTGGAAGAAACTGGGATTTCCAAAAATTTTAGGTGAACAAATCTACGTAGTTGCCAAGTGAATCATCGACTTTGGTTCTTGTTCGACCTTGCTCGACCGAATTTATATATTTTATTTCGGTTCTCTCTCTGAAAAGGAATACTTTAGACGGAATAGGATCGTAAAGAGAATCAGGGAAAGGGGTCAACGTGATGGTCGATTGCGAAACGTTCACACTCTTTGCAGCACAACACGGCTCTTGCTACGGGGTCTACAAGAGTCCAAGAAAGGGGAGGAAAAAAAGGGTAATGGTAGCAGGAGGCAACAGCAAACAGCCCACCTGCGCAGATGCAATTTACAAATAGATCGGCGGCAAGAGAATAGGACTGCGGGCAGTGAAAGGAAAAACTCCCGGTGGGTCATTTGATGTGCACACACGACAAAATGGAGAGTGAAACAGAAAAAAAAAGTTTCGCTATTCTTAAAGCTGATGGGAAGAAACAGTCGCTGTTGGTCCTAGACGTAATAAGTAGAGGAGCAGTAGAATACAGGCGGCCTAAGAACGAATGGGAGAGCCCATTCTAGGCCCACATAAGGGAGGGAGGGTATCGGAAAGTGTAATAGCAATCTATAGTGTCCGCGGCCTATCTTGAGTTCGCTGCAGAAGGAACACAGATAATCGATTATGCGTTTTTGGTAGCAGAGTGCCTTGCTGATATCCACGATGGTTACAAAAACGATGGCGGCCGTCGATTAAAGCCGTCTCCTCCAGGAAGACGTAGTCGCTCATAAAATACTTGCAGGACTCAAGATACGCCGCGCACAGAATACATCATTCACAAACTGCAATGCGCATGCGTGCGTACATGTGCCTTCTGCTCCTCTTGAACTAATAAAGATGCGAGCAGCGCCCATATGAAAGATAATTAAATACCGCTTTCGCAAGGATTATTTTCATTTCTGCAACTTGATTTTTTTCCCCCTCAATGCGAAAAACTGATTTTTGAAAACTGAAAACTGCTCAAGACGTCAAAGTTCGATCAAGCAAAATGACTGTTCACGCATCCTTGTCAGTGAGAAACTTAATAGAGAAAAAAATCTAAGAGGACGATATATTTTGCATCATCATCTTACATTATAAACCAAAAGTCTCATAGCAGAAATGAAGCAACCGCAACGACGACCCCCGGAAGGGGGGAACAATGAAAACGTGCAAGTGTGTCAATTCTTTGGCTTTGAAACTGGGACGTTGTTGCCATGAAAAGAAGTTGAATTTGGCACATTGTTGCCTCGACTAACAATTTGCTCTGCGCGGTCATCGCAAAGGCACGTCTTAAATGACGTCATGTACGAAGGACATTTATTTTTCGTACGCTACTGGGAGTGGGGAGGGGCCTGAACGGGGAATGCCCGTTCGTGGGGCAGTGCTTATGTTACACCCACTATTTGACAGAAAGGGGGAGTGTTACACAAAGAAAAATTTACTATTGCAGCGAACGATCACGCAGCACCGAGCAAATACTGGAAAACAACCACGGGTTAAACAAATCCTCGGGCGAAGCCGGGTACGATGCTAGTACTATATTATAGATCTTAAAATTGGTTTTGCCTCAACTGACTGGACGGATAACGGAAAACGCTTACCAATAGGTAAAGACTAACAAAGTACAATATTTGAAAAGTTAAATCAACTTAAAAGAATTTATAATGGTTTATGAAAACTTTACTATGGTAATAAGTACAAGGACGTCAATGAAACAAAAGCAGACTTACTGAGGAAAACAACTTACAGGCTAAGTGTAATGTTCGTAGAACTATTAATCAATATGGTAAGCAATGTAGATTGCCACAAAAATTATTGAATTATAACATTAAACCCAAAAAAACAATGAAGAAAGAAGTGATATTATATTTCATTGAAAATGATTATGAGAATAATTGATGAGGTGTTTAACACTAGTGGAATTGTGATTGCAGGGCGGGGGGGTTGGTAGTGGGGAGTTGAGGATAATTTTGTACCTGGAAAGTGGGATTTGGGTAATTTTGTAAATTGTATTATACGATTAAATAAATTATGTTTATGAATTGTTTTTAATTTGTATTCGGCTTTAACAGAGCTTAAAGTAGCTATATTTGTAATAAATTATTATAGTTATCATCATGAAAAAAAAAAGTTGTCAAACATTCGCGTTTCTGAAGCATGGAGGTGCGAGGATTGAGCAAACAAAGCGAGAGATTTCCATGTAAACTAAACCTTTTCAATGGCGTTTCTCGCTCTCCTCTCTCAATTTTATAACAGGTCATTCAGGGCTCCGGACAATTCGGTCCTAGACAATTCTGTCCTAAATTACAGATTCAGCCCCGTATTAAATACAACCCGTGCGTCAATTCGGTCCCGCAAAAAAACAATATAAATAAATAAATAGACTCGCCACAATGGGCAGATTTGCTGGTGAAGAAATAATTTGTCAGCAGAGAGGAAAAAACAGTGTTGAAGGGCCTTCTGAGCAGGGCAAAACTCATATTGATGAACCAAGTACAAGTATCACATTTCGACAGCAATTTTTTGTTCTTTTTCATCTAAAATAACAATAAAACATATGAGTATGATGGCTGATAAAATAACACGAAGCAGTGTAGCCTACTACTTACATTAATCCCCCCCCCCCAAAAAAAAAAAGATAAATAATGATAAATATAACGGGAGGAACAGGCCCAGTTAAGGCCGCCCGCGCACTGAACGACTTGGCCACGCGGCCAGGTCGCTGCAGCCAATGAGAATGCTTACCGTTTATGTAAAACCACGCACTAATCATTTTCATTGGCTGCAGCAACCACCTGGCCGCGCGGCCAAGTCGCTCAGTGCACGGGTGGCCTAATACTTTTTCGGATTCGCCACATTGAAAAGTGATATCCCTAGATAGCTCACACCAAATTCACCGGAAGAAAAAAATTGTTTGAGCAACTTCTTGTATTTTGTGGTTATTTTAGGTGAAGAAGCTCAGAAATTTGTTGATGAAAACTTGATATTTGTACTTCCTACGTCATTGTGAGGTTTGGCCTGGTCAAAAGGCCCATCAACACTGTTTGGCCTGATTTGGTTTATTAATTGTAAATGGATACGTGGCAGGTGGCAAAGTGACTAGAGCGGATAGTGGATGGCGGCTAAACCGGACGCGTCTAGAGCAGATGCTTGACAGGCGTAGGGCGAGCAAAGCGGACTTCTTTCCAAGGAAGGAATAAGAGGGAAAAAATTTGACACTTCTGGTAATGGGAAAGGTAACAATCCTGAAACCTCCTCGATCACAACTGATGGAAACTCTTTAGGGACCGGTCATTATTTATCGCCGGGGGAGGGCCGGAGGAAATTGGTGGCTGTCATGAATTTTGGGACCCTCTCGCGGAGGGAGGGGGGGGGGTCGTAAATTTTTTAGGTCCTCAAGAGGGAGGGGGTCGTAAATTTTTT
>JAHWFP010165969.1:30066-41226 GCA_023313725.1 Lithobius niger
TGTTTTCTGTTACCAACAGATTCCAATTTTTTTCCAGATTTGTTATGTGTTTTCTGTTACCGACAGATTCCAATTTTTTTCGCAGGGTTTCTTAGCTTTACAAGAAAGATTTTTAGTTGATGTTAACTACTGCACAAATCTTTTCTCATCCGTAAAGTTAAACGCATCAACAACAACTATTAGATCTGCAAATCCATTTTCGTTACCTCTTCCACCTCACAATTCCTTTTCAACCAGATTACCTGTTACACTTTAATGCAGGTCCTCATATTTCTGACAGTTCTCGCGCGACTGTCATTTTTATTTCTCCTCGACATGTTCACTTTTTTCCTCCTGAACCACACATATAAATAAATAAATATAAAAGGTTTTACCCGCTAATGGGCAAGGTAACGGTAGGGTAAACCACTTACGCCGCCCCGATGATCCAAGCATTTATAAGCTCGTCGTAGGAATTTGGAGAGGTCCCCCCTTCCCCACGCACACACACACTGCGCCTTTGAAGGTGTCACCCATCATCGCATAAACGACCGCAAGCGGAAGCGAATTCCAGCAATCCACAATCCTGTTGGAGAAAAAAAAAACTTTCTACAGTCTGTCTTAAAGGTTTGTTTTTTAATTTTAAGACGGTGCCCGCGATTGGGTTATTAAGACTGACAGAAAAAAAGGGCAAGAAAACGGAAAGCTGGTCATGGATAATTTGACAGGTCAAAGCGAGATCGGCCTTGAGTCTACGTCATTCTAAAGGTTCCTGTCCCGTATTACGAGTCTTTCACTTGCCGCTAGTACGCGTAGTTCAGGTGTGGAGCGAGTAAAAGCTCGTTGGACCGACTCCAGTAAGTCAATGTCATTTAACAGGTGTGACGACCACACAGGGATCGCATAATCAAGTATGGGTTGCACATACACCTTAAACGCCCAAACCCTTGTCTTTAAATTGGTTTTGCCGAAACACCTGTTGACAATGAACAAGCGCTGAAAAGCATCAGTAGTAATTTTAGAACAATGTTTTGAGAAATTCAGGTCCGAATTGAAGAGAATGCCCAAGTCAGTGATCGAGAGCTTGTTCTCAATAGTGGTACCATTGATTTGGCTGTCAGGAGAATCCACAGTATTTCCAAATTGGGTCAAAATGCATTTAGATAGTGATAGAGGGAGTTGCCAGCCCAGGGACCACTTGGACACCACGTTTATTACATCAGTGTGTTTATCTCGGCCGGTTGCAAAAATTATTTCAGTGCCAGACTTTCAATCGTCAACATATTTCGACGTAAGAACACAGGGAGGAGGTGCAATCTGGGAGTAAATCTCCAAGAAACAGGACAAACAGAAGTGGACGCAGAATAGAGCCCTGAGGGACACCAGCGGTAGTAGGTGGCCAATCGGAATAGGTCGATTCGACCTTAACACGTTGTTGGCGGTTGCGGAGAAAAGCAGCGAACAAATTCAGCAAACCACCCTCGAGACCCAGGTGCCACAGTTTAAAAAGTAGTTTCGAGTGCGCAACAGAGTCAAAGGCACGCTGGAAGTCGAAGTAGATCACTTCAGAGGAGATGCCGCAGTCCAGCGCAGAGGTCCATCTATCAGCAGCAAACAATAACTGCATTGTGCTTCGTTGACTTATTGGGCAAAAAGCTAAATTGGTTAGAGTTCAAAAGATTGTAGTTAAGTGCAATGCTGGATAATATGGTTTCTTAAGATGGTCTCCATAATTTTGCAGATGACAGACGTAAGGGCAGTATAGGCCAGTAGTTCGAGGGAAGAGAGGCATTGCCCTTCTTAAACATTGGAACAATATTTGCAATAGACCAGGATGAAGGAATATCGCCCAGATTAAACGAGGTTGAAAAAAAATTGAAAAGTGCTGGAGAAATTTCGGAGGCAAGTTCCTTGTGGAAGACGGAGGAGTAACCGTCAGGATCGACAGACTTGCTTGGTTTCAAGTTCTGCAAGATTGCAACACTATCTGGTCTGCAGAAACTTAGATGGTTGTTATTAAAGAATTCGGTCGATTTAATACCATGATATTCTGGTAAAATTAAGCTGTCGTGTATCCCAAACTGGGTAAAATGTAGGTTCAAACCATTTTCCCGTTCCAGGTCGTCACTTAACAAGGAATTGTTTACCAAAATAGGTAGCAAATGCTAGCCGACCCCGTCGTGGCTCGGTAATGTAGAAACAGGGAATGCATGCTGCCATTCATGATGACTTTTTCTGCAAACTTTGAGTGCCAAGTAGTTACTGCATTCGAATAATTAAGCTAAGAGGCATCGTACGATGCTTTATTAGCGGTGCAGTTATTAAGTTTTAAAGCGTGCCAGTGTTTCAGCTTATGTTTACCCAATTACGGATTGTGATAGGTAGTTTCCTTTTAGCGGAAGTGGATCGTTTCGGACAAATACGACAAAGTGCGCATTCGCGGTAAGGAGGCCAAAGAAGCACTCCCAAAGTGTTTCAATTGATTCAGTACAGTGAAAGAAACACTTTGGCGAGTCAATGTTGCCGGTCAAGCAGCTAAGTAAATCGAAGTCGATTCTAGGGTAGATGTCCTTTAGCTCAGATCGCTTTTCGATTTCGCAATTAACCTGGGTCGCTTGTTCCCAGGCTATTATCAATGCTGATATCGAAGACAAGCCTGGTTTGCTGATATCGAAGACAAGGTGCTGTGCTGTGCTGTGCTAGTGCTATGGTGTTGGTGCTGTGATCATGGTGTTAGATAATGAAGAAGTGGTAAGGACATGTGTGTCTGCAGTTTCGTACCCCACAGTCACAGTGGATGTTAACACTACCGTGGAGTTGGCGGACATGGTGTTCCTGTGGTGTTGTGGTGAAATGAGCCATCGATGGTTTTTGGTGCAGTTGTGTTGCAGGGTATTTGCTTGGTTGTTTGTATTTAGTTTGTAGGGATGTACGACTCTGGGTCATGGCTCCAGAAAATAAATTGAATTGAATTGAAGACAAGCCCATCTTTCTAGGTTAGAATCAGGTCCAAAACAAGGTTTGTCAACAAGTTGTGAAAAGCCGAAAGGTTGTGTATTCTGAAGAAAGTCTTTTTTGTTGTTTTAGTGATATACATGCTATGGACCAGTCGACTGTAGAAATGTCCATAAAATCTCCCAGGACAATGATCGAAAAAAGTAGGGTGTAATTCCCTTTCCAAAAATGTGGAGAATTCAAAAAAACCGCTTGGTCTCGATCACTGTGCGGGAGATAACCAAGAATGAAGTTTAGGTTTGAAAGTGGTACGCTGATAGAGATCCTTCTGCAGTCAAAGAGATATCCTTAAATATGAAGTTAACATAAGGTCTATAAATAATCAAAATACCTCTTGCATGAGACCCACGATCGCTACGAAAAAGCAAGTATGGTAAATGCCTTACGATCATGGGGTCAGTGTAAGTTTTGTTTCATCACAATTCAGTAACAAAGAAAATATCAGTCGAAAGGTCAGCCATAAGGGCTTGAAATGAAAGCCAAATTTGTGGGGTATACTCGTAACGTTAATGAGTTTACACTTCAGAAATTCAGGTCTAGGGTTGGCTAATTCGTTTTTGGTGACTTAGGGATGCACTAGACGGTGCATTTAAATACGGGCCCAGGTTGGGCCCAGTCGAGCACCCTGTGAGTTCGGTCAAGCACCCTGTATGCACTTCGTTCATGACGTAAGTTTCATAACACGTACTTCATTAAGTGGCGTTAAAGCAGAAACGTCATCTACACACCAAACAAAATTCGTTGAGGATTCCCACCATGTTTTCGTCGTTCGAAATCGTGGTATTGGTTAACTGAATCTTCCACGCAGACGGGCTGATTTAATTGTCTGATTCTTCGCATTAGGCTACACATTTATCATTCAAGCTCTAGTCTTACAGGTTGATTTTCACGAACTGATTGGTGAGAGTTTGCCGTGAATTCGCATTTTGCATTTTTTTCAAAATCTTACTTATTTTAACGTTTCAAAGTTAAATTAATTTCAACCGTTTCTTTTTTCTTTTCAGGTAAGATGATTGACGCACATTTCTGAAATACAGCTTGAACAATACTGGGTAAGACAGCAATATTATTTTCACACTATGATATATTCGACGAATAGAATGCAGTCGTTTTGCGCGCGTGAAGCAGGGCCCCCACAACGGGGAGTGTGGGAGGGGGTCAGGTGGACCCGCTGTACCCAGGCCCGCTGTATTGAAGGGGCCCGTGTCACGCAACTTCGTTATCAACTTTTAATTCTGAATCCACCCAAAACCAAAGTGCCTTCGACAGTCTTCTGCTCCTAACACACCATCAAAACATAAATACGGAACTGCAAAAAGTCTTCTGTTCCATCATCAAGGTATGTTAGGTTAAAGTGGCGATTCCAGCACTTTAGATTTGAACTATACAATGCTGCGTCGTGTGGGGGATGGGCGCAACACCGTTTTACTTTATGAATTAAATGCCACTGCGCAATTATATCTTCCCACTCAGAGAACGAGAGCCACTGCACATATAGTCGTGTTGCCACAATACACGACATTGCTGATTTAAAAAAATTCTGCAAGTCAGGATCTTGTTGAATTCAACATTTTCTTCAATGCGGCAATCATGAGCTATCACTGACTAAGAGAAAATTACAAAGTTAGTACATATTAAGCATACACTAGCATGTAACATACGCCGGTCTAGCTGGTTCCCGCATACTTGAGAGAAATACTGTAGTGGGCAGTATGGAATGAAAAAGTCGCCGAATGCCCCCTGCCTCCGAACTCCCCTGTGGCCTATCCCCCACATTCTTCCAATATATGGTCCGAATTCCCCATGCCTGCCCCCCCCCCCCCGTGTGGTCTGGATATCCACATCCGTGCTCCCCCTCCCTTTGAACCCCTGCCTGATTTGTTTTGTTATGGAAGTAAATGTCTTTTTTCAATGGAGGATGCTCAATTGCCCGTTTCTCCGTTCTGATACCAAGCGCAATAAACCCAACAACGATCGTGCATGCAGTGATTGTTACTCAAACCAACTTGGAAACTCTTCAAGTCGGCTCTAAGAGCGAGCATTCTTAAAGCAATATTCCGTTTGTTACTGATTGTTACAGAGAGTGTCGGTCCCTCGCCCTTTTTCATTATAGTGCATGATGAATTTGCTTGCCCAACCTAAGCAAATATAGATAGATACACTCAGGAGCGAGAGTACCAACGTTGTAACTCTCGCTTTTATTCACCGTTTGTACAAGACCGTCTGGGAGAAAAGATGCACATTTCAGCGCCTAATGCCGAACCAGTTGATTTAACATTGCCGTAGCCTTATTTTACCAAAAGCAGTCTTACGAGGCGATAACTTCCCAGCACGACCGAGTGATTTTATTTTTTTCTCTTTTATTACTTTTTTTCATTTTTTACTTTTAGTGGGGTGTCAGTGATTATTAATCCTTCCCCATTCAGTCATGTGTGTGTGTGACAAAGTTATAAATTACAAATTACAAAATATAAATACTAATTACGTATCACTGAAATAGGTCATAATGTACCAATGATAAATTGATTTTGAAAACGTGGTAGCAACTGTGGCCAATTTTCAGTTCACCGTGAGAGAATGAAACGACCTGCCTTGATCACGAATACGTCAAAAGGAAATGCCACGAAGCTGAATCAACAAATTTGAAACGTTTTTTCGAGACGTGCTATTTTCCGTAACGAGGAAAATACAGAACCAACCCCAAAACTGAGGCCACCAAGTTAAGAATGGTTCGGCCTCATGAAGGTGTGAAATGTGCTAAATAAAAAAAAAACAATACAAAATAAAACAAAATAAAAAACTGATAAAGAGGCGACTAAGTTGAGAATGTTTCGGCCTCTCAAAGGAGTGAAATATGAAATTAAAATATTAGAAAAATTACCACTCAAGCTATTGTTGACGTGGCACTTTATTACACCTCTGCAGGCTAGTTGAGTTGAGTCTAATACACAATTAAAAAAAAAAAGTGCTATCATATCAAAAACCAAAACTGGTAAAAGGCAGCGAAAAGATCCGAATGGTTCGGCCCTTCAAAGGAGTGATATCAACACACCAAAACATTCTCCAAGTTAATCGCACCGAATAATACTTTGGACGTTAAATGAAAACTTACACAATGCTTAGGAGCAGACTTAATAATGATGAGGAATGGAATGGAATGTATGTATATTTTGGCCAGGACCCTTACTCATGCGCCCACCCTAATACAAAACAAACGAAGCTTCAACAATCAGCAAGAAGGCGAGTGGGCTCATTCTTCCCACGGTAGCAGAGAAAAAGGGCGAGCGGCCGACAATGAGAACGGGTATGCGTTGTAACAATTTGAAACAAACAGAGTATTGCCTTGACTAATAAATAATGCACTTTCGGGGGAAGAAGACGTTAAAATGCATTAACCAACTAAACATTTCCACAGTTAAAAACCTCACCGGAGAGTGAGAGAGGTTAGGTGACTTTAGCATGAACATAGCATCAGTATTCATGGAACTCGGCTGACTATTACAGCCGAGTTAAAAAGTTTCAAAGTTAGGTGAGTAACAATCATTGCATGCACGATCGTTATGGCGGCCTTTCGCGCTTGGTATTAACGGGCAATTCAGCCACACTGTGTTGCCCTCCACTGGAATAGTTATTTACTTGCTTAAGAAAACAAAACACCAGGGATTAAAAGGAGGGGGTGCAGAAGTTGGGGGAAGCATTTAAACCACACAATGGGAGAAGAATACGCGGGGGAGAGGGGTAGGAAATGCGGAAGGGGACAGAGTGAACGAGGGGGGGGGGGGGGGCGGGGGGATGAAAACCGGCCCCCAAAGGGGAATGGGGGGGGGGGGGCCCCCAGGGGGGCGGGTTCGGCGGCTATTTTTCATTTCATGCTTCCCAGTAAAGTATTTTGCTCACGCTTGCGGGGAAACACCAGGGGTTCCAAGGGAGAGGGAACAAGAATAGGTAGGGGGTGTTCAGGCCACACAATGCGGGAATGCGGGGGGGGGGGGGGGGGGAGGGGGGGGGGAAAAAAAGGAGCCCAGAGGCGGCAGGGGGGGGATCTGACCACACAATGGGGGATGTGGGGTTGGTTTCGGGGAGTTTTTTTTTGGGAGGGGGGCATCGGCGACCCTTTTGAATTCATACTGACAAGTAAAGTGTTTCGTTCGCGCATGCGGGAACCAGCTAGCCGGGGGTGCAGCTAGTATATATATATTTTGCTTAATGAGGAGACAGGTTCAAAGGGTTCATATACGGTTTAACAAGCGTTAACCACTCCTGGTCATCTGCCCGAAGCCCAAAGGCATTATGCCTGCAGCAGCCGGATCATGATTAAACAAAGTACGCTTCAATAATGCCGGCTAATCAGCTACACCCTGGAACTATCAGCAAGAGGGCGTGTGGCTACATTCTTGGCACGGTAGCAAACTAAGAAAAAGGACCAGCGGCCGACAATGAGAACAGATATGCGCTCTAACAATTAGAAACAAACACAATATTGTTTCACTAATCCTGACTATTAGAGCCGAGTTGAATCAGCGAGAATCAGCTAGGCACAACTAGTGAAATTAAAACTTAAACGGACCTTAGTCAACACTCAAGGCATTGGCAAAAGAAAGTACATTGACTACGAACCGCGAATGCAGATTGGCAGTGATTAGTCCCGCAGGCAGCAAATACACATCAACTTAAGGAAACATCAACCACCTCGTGTAAGCAGCGACGCGCTCAAAGTGACCTAACTTCCGAACTTTGGAACACTCGGTTGAGTTTGTCAAGTTCTGATTGTAGTTTCGAAAGTACTGATGACTGACATATCAACAAAGAGGAGGCGACGAACCAAACTATATTTCCAGGGCGAGTTTGGAGGAGTTTGGCGTGGTGGTCATGGAAGACACTGTAAGAAACTTAGGTTTCATAACCATTTTCCGTTACAAAGTTTCCACGTACTTGAGTCGTCCGACTTTAGTTTTTCCCATGAAAGGCGATTACCTTTTCCTCACCTTTGCCGTCGACTCGCCCTGATCCACGGGTCAACCTTTCAAAGCTGAAAGACGAATCATAAACTATTAAGCATTCCATCATTTCGAGCTGAAATATTTATGTGGAGAATTCAGCTACTCAGCCGTAGCGAGACAGGTCTGGACAACGCCACGTAGGTCGGCATTGATTATCTTTAGGGATGGAGGAAAGCAGACAGAGAAAAAGACAGACCAAAATAAAAAAAGAAGGAAAAAATTGCAAGAAAGAAAGCGAGGAAAGAATAAAGGAATGAATAAAAAAAAAATGAGAGAAGGCTCGGTAGAAAAGAATCCTTGCGATGAGGTTCATAAATTGAAAAAGCTCAGCCAGAAGCCCAAGAGGCTGACCATCGGCTGGGTCGAGGGATGAAGAGCTTTGGACTTTAAACGGCACATGTCCAGTGTGACCCTTCCAAGGGTCAATGCCGTTGAAAAGGACGATAGAGTTGAACTAAGTGACCTAATCGAAGTGAGCCACGGTGACAACGCGTCACTACAGGGTACTTACTGATAAGTCGATTAAGACCCCCCACACTTCTTTTTTTCTCAATTCAACAATACAGTAGGAAAACTTTCTAGGGAAGTGATAGGTGGGCAACAGAGTTTTTGTAATACTTGCGCTCGTATATCTTTCTGCTTCTTTTCTTTTTTATTAATTTTGACGAGCCCTTTGTCAGCCGAAGCAATTAATGCTTGTATGGCTGAACCGGCTCAATTTTGAACATTACCAGATTTTGTTTTAGAGAAGAAGAAATCTGGTAAAGGGAGGTGCCAGCCCGGGGATTCGATCCGGGAAACCTGCGATCATCGTCGGGGCCGAAAGATTGTCCAGAATTAGCCAGAATACATCCCATAGCCGCTGAAGGAGCATGGTAGCCTCTCATGCTATAGCTTGTTCCACATTATGTTTTCAGAAAACTGACTGGATGACGACTCGTTTCCTTGCACTAAGAGTGCAAAATCATGTGGATATCACACTTGTAGACTCTACAGAGTTACTGTTCGAGTTTACGAATGGGACGTTTACGGATTTTTTTCACCGTAGTGGAAGAAAACGTGGCGTCATACAGTCAGTTTTCTGAAAACGTAATGTAGAACAAAGTATACCCTGGCCGACAGTCCTGGCAGGGACTTTGCCAAGGTCCCCTTTCCAGGGGTTCGACCAGACCCGCAAACCTCCAGCAACCAAGCTGAGCTCTCTCACCGCTCAGCCACGATGACCACGATATCAATCAGTAAATCAACCCAGTCAATCAGTAGTGTACAATTGCGGCGTCAAAGTAATCTGTAAAGGGGACCTAAATTGTACACATCCAGAAAATGGTAAAGCCAGATAAGTAATAGTTTATGATGTCTTTGTTAATAAAAAAAAAAAGCCATGAACGTTACTGGAGACTTTAGGAACTTGTCTGAGTGGATTGAAATTGGTAAGACTTAATCTCTTAACAAACGGTCACGTGACTTATCAATACTGAAAATGGCAAGCACGGTTTCTGTTGATTGGATGAATTTCTAAGCCATTTGGTGGAACAATTTTACTATTAGGAAGGTGCGGTAGGAAGAAAAAATATTTAAAGTGCGGTGAAGAAAGAGGAAAGGAACTTCTCACCCGGTGATGTCTGTCTGTCTGTCTGACTCCACGAGAACTTTTGAAGGCTTTTCCGATTTATTTTTTTATATTTCCCGTTTTTTACTTGGGCCGATCCTAAACCTCTCGTGTCCAACACGTTTGGCGATGCCATCGGGGGGCGATAGAGTACATGGGAGGTCTAACCTTTGTGGTAAGGCATTCGTGTCCCAATACCTTATCCCCTCACCTTCCCTTGGCCATCTGTATCATTATTTGTGATTGTCTTCTGTTTATCCATCTTAGGGTCCTTGCCACACCTGTTGCTATCATGACAAATTATTATTATTATTTCAATTTTTCAACATAATTACGTTTTTCCTGTTTTTGGAGTTGCGTTCAGAAACAATAAAATTGGGGTACGGATTTCCGGATTTCGATTTTCACATATCAAAATTATTCCAACACCATGATAAACAAATAAAAAAAAAGCAGTAAAATTAACATCCTTAAAAAATGCTACGATTATCTAGCGATTGAGAGGATTAATTTTGCGAGGATATGCCTTGGAACTTTAACACATCACAGTCGACATTCTGGCGTCCTTAGCGGATGCCTGTGATTGACCTTAGAGTAATAAAGGTCACTTCGTTACAGGAGGATCACATTCCCATAGAAAGCAACATTCGGCAAACGTCATATCTCGAGGGCACGAGTTTTGAGGGCCAATGGGAAGAAACGCGTGTTGTCACAACGGTGGCTCATTAGGACAAACAACAACTTTCTTTTCTACATACACAAAACTTTCGTGAAACCCAAACTTCTGCGTTCCAACACCGTATAAGACACACGATGCGTGGTAAACTGCGCCCGCGCCAGTCGCCATCTTATTCCGTTTTCACAAACGTTTTGTGTGCGTAGAAAATGGTTGGCGTGTGTCTCAGTTAGCCACCGTATACGTTACGATCACGCAGCTTAAAAATGGCCGGCAAACAACAATAAGGAAAGCGAGGGAGAGAGAATTTCGTGAAGGTGCTTTGTGTCAGCTAACATTTGCGGTCTGCGGTTTGTAGATAATCACGAATTGTTTTGTTAGTTTGCGATAGCGCATTGTTTATTTGCCGGTTTCTTTGAACTCCATTGTGTGCAGACTTCAACTACGATTGCCAGCGCCGCGTCGTCTGTGCATCTGCGGACCTTGTCAAGCAGTGAGCGCTATTCGCGTTCCAGTCAATTCACGAAAAATAAACCAACTCAAAACAAAGCAAAATAAACAAAACCAAAAACTGGTGAAGAGACCACCAAGTTTAGAGTGGTTCGGCCCTTCAAAGGAGTGATATCAACACACCAAAATTAACGAAATAAAAGAAATTACAACAAAATTAAAACCAAACCAAAAACCTGTACAGAGGTGACCAAGTTGAGAATGGTTCGGCCTATAGGCAAAAGTAGTATCAAATTGTGGAAACCCAATTTCTTGTTGACGTACCACTTTATTACACATCTGCACGGTAGTGGAGTTGAGTTTAATACACAATTTAAAAAAAAGGGACTGATATCATATCAAAAACCAAAACTGGTAAAAGGTGCCGCCAA
>JAHWFP010165970.1:0-24206 GCA_023313725.1 Lithobius niger
TATTTGTGCACGAAACTGGCTGTTACTCTATCTTATCATTTCCTGTAACGAATGTGCGACCTTTGGTTGTATTAAACTATCTGGACGGACCTTGCAAGCGGAATATTATGCGCAACTAGATGTTATGCAATATGGCTGCTAAAAACAACAATTCGTGGTTGATCACGTTGAGCTGCGCCTGGTTGTCGATAGGGCGTTAATTACAGCCTCCCCCCCCCCCCCACCAGAACAGCAGTTAAAATCGCACATTTTCCATTAAAACTTCCTGCTAGGCTGTATGACAACTTTAAAAACCCAACCTAAAGTGTCCGCGTCCTATCTTGAGTTCGCCCCAGAACGACACAGATAATCAATTGTATGTTTTTGGTAGCAGAGTGCCTTGTTGATATCCAAGATGGTTACAAAAACAATGGCGGCCGTCGACTGAAGCCGCCCCTTCCAGGAAGACGAAGCCGGTCATAAATACCTGCAGGACTCGAGACAGGTCGCGGACACTATAAATTGGTTTTAACGTTAAGAAAAATTTGCCATGTAAAAAAATATGTAGGAAGAAAATCATTGTTTTGAAACTCGCCCTAGCTGGCCATAGACGTCGCAATACTCAAACACTGTAGGCGTCGAACCCGATCGAACGTGTAAACTCAAGGTTTACATGCAGGTATCAAGGATTTGTTGACAAGATGCTCCTTGACAGGCAGTATAACCAGCAAGAACATATAAAAATCCAACGAAAATTAATTTTCAACCCTTCAATTTTGCATTTTCTTCACAATAAAACCAAGGTAAAAAAATACAGTAGCAGCAGGCAAAAGCTGCCACACAAACGCTGCCATTTGCAAAGTGACAAAATTTGCAAAGTGGTCAAACATAGAGTACTCGCATTCTCGCGTCAGCCGCAATTGTGTACTCCCCCCGCCAACCCCGGAGCAGATTTAACCGGTAAAAGGGAATGGGGAATGGGGAGGAGTTATTCGGTAAAAGAAGATACAAGTACTCAACGTTTTTAAAATGAATATCTGTGGCGCGATCTTTGGAATAAAAATAATCAATATGTAGGTAAAGAACGGCAAGAAAACAATAAAAAAGTCATAGGATTTTCGGGGACGTAACGTGGCGTTTACCTTAAATCGACCACTGCTCCCCGAACCCGCCGCCCCCCCCCCAAAAAAAAAAACAACTTAGTTATATGTCCAGCGGGATGGTTCAGTAAAACAATGGGTGATTCCAGTACAGACCAACGCTGCCCGTCCCAGCCTCAATCCCACCACGGATTAAAGAACATTACTCTGTGGGGTGACGTTCAATAATTTTTGCCTATTAACCCTTTCTATTAGTAGTGCACGCTCTTCAGAGCTGTTTCCGTGAAATAAAACACATGCGAGCCAAAAGGCAACTCGCTCTAAATGTAGGGCTAACACGAGCCAACCGCAACTAATTCGGGGTTGAACTTGAAAAATGAATCACGCTCCTTGCTCTTTCAAAGCAGTCTTTCACGTCGGTCTTAATCGCTATACGTCACACGCCATGCGGTGACGTCATGGTGCACGTGCGTAAACGTCATATCCGGTAACTGTCAGAGCAACCTGGCTTCCATCCCATCCAGCATCCCTTAAAAAAGACGAACTTGATTTATTTATTTATTTTTTATTTATTTTTTAATTTTTGACATCCATTCGACGGTGGCTAAGAGAAAAGTAAAAACCGTATTTTTTCCTGCGTAGCCTATCGTTTCAGATGAAAAATTACTAACGTGAAACGATGAAATGTGAAGCGTTCCAAATGCTCCATTCATCGAAAAGCCCTCCTGCCCGACCACTCCTTACATACGGAGGTTCATTATTCACTATTTGGAATTTCAGTAATTTTAAAAGGACGTATACCTCTTCTTAATTTAGAGCATCCTGTGCGTATATAACTTTTGCAACAATTACATACGTTTTAGAGAATTTAGCGAAACCGTCTCACACATTAGCTAAGCCGCTAAGAGCCAAATTTTAGGTGAATCGTGCACTTTTGGAAAAAAGGATGACAGTTTCAAAATATCTTCACTGTGTCATATGGAACATTTTTGGATATGGTGCCCACATGTATGACTTCCGGTTTGCCCTCATTACGTCATCAAAGATGGCCGCTACAGATTTACTGTAGAGTTTGATATCAACAGCTGTATCTCGGTAACCAGCAGACCAATTTCGATTTTCTATGGCTTGTTGAAAAGATAATTTTGTAAGCCACAAATAAGATCCTATGACATATTAACAGAGCTACGACAGGTTAGGGGGTACAGCTCAAAAGAAGTAAATTTTAAGTGATTTTCGATAGGTACTATCACATTTGAATTAAAATAACAGCCAAACTAGCTAATAAAAAATATTAACCCCTATCGTACGAATTGTTCCAAATTTCGTTCCCTTTCCAACAATTCCTAACAATGTTACACAGATGGTACCGTTGCCGAATTATTACAAGATGAATTATTACTGCACATCATTCAATATAGTATACTGGCTAGGGGGTTAATTGTTCACTGTCTGTGAAATCATGAAATTTGGTATGGATGCACATGAAGGGTAGCTGGAAAAAATAGTTATGGTAACAGGTAGACCCCCCCAAGGGAGAAGGTTGTGATTTAACCCGCCCCCACCACCCCCCCCCCAAAAAAAAAAAACCGATTTTTTGGCTGTAAGTATTTAAGCTCAACAAATCAAAAGCATAATGTGAAGCAAAAACGTTCAGCACACAATTCTTGACGGGAAAGGTGATATACATCTTTTACAGAAAATCAACCCTTGAACCCCAAAATCGTATTAAAGCATATCACCCTTAATTTCCACGAATTCTCCTTTTTTCAATTGGTTGTTGTAGTGATCATCGTGTTCAAAATGCTCTTGCAAGCCCTCTATACCCAAAATGGACATGCTTAGGATTTTCTGAATGATGGGGATCTATTGTTTCCACCAATCTTAACCGAAATTGTGTAACTTATATAGGGGCCGTCCTACGCCCTTTTAAAGGTGAAGAGGTAACGGCATAGCGGCAAAAACGTATGTTGATTTTCGAGCTCAAAATGCTCTTACGAGCCCTCTAATAGCCCAAAATAGACTATTTCGGGCTATTACAGGGCTCGCAAGAGCATTTCAATTCGAAAATTACCATTCGATTTCGCCGCTACGCCATTACCTCTTGACCTTTAAATGGGTGTAGGACAGTCCCTGTCTAATTTAAGTAATTTCGGTTAGCATTGTTGGAAAGAATAGATCCCGCCTTTCAGAAAATCCTAAGCATGTCTATTTCGGGCTATTACAGGGCTGGCAAGAGTATTTCAATTTCATTGCTGAAACTATTGGCGAAAAGAGTGTGTCTCTATCGGATACAGTTCCATAGACGATGGGCTCATTTGTCCGCCACTTCCGGCCACTTGTGAGCCCCTTTCGTTTCATATTACCGTTTTTTTAAAATTAATTTAAACTAATTTTTGGACGATGAGTCTATTGGTGAAAACCGTTTGTCTGTATATGGTACCGTTCCACAGATAATGAGCTCAGTTGTCAATTCCGGTCAGTTGTGGCCCACTTCCGCTTCATACTTCCGGTTTTTTATTCTTTTTAACTATTTTTTTTTTATTCCTTTTAACTAATTTTGGACGCTAAATCTAATGGTGTAAACCATCTGTTAATCGTTTCGGAGTTGAAAAACTGACGGACAGAAGGACGGACAAAGTCGTTGCTGTAGTCTTCTCTGACGTTTGGGCTGTACAGAAGGCAAAAAAACAACATGCAATACGAAGAGAAATGAAAGACAACAAATCTCATTCTCAAAGAAAAACTACAGAAAAGTAAAGAAGACAAAAATGTAGTGTAGTACTTAACAATAACACACGAAACAAAACCCCAAAAAAGACACTTAGAGATAAACTGCAAAACATGTAAATTTGCATGAAGTAGAATGGAACGTTTGGATCACAATGCTAAACATGCCTTCCAAGCTATCTTTGTTCATGCTAATCAGTAACCCAAGCAGATGTTTTGGAAACGTTTGCAAATTAGTTGTTCCTTTGGTCTTAATAGGCATTTTTTTTGCGGAAATTGCTGCCAAGGTAGACCTTACATTTGTGCAGTCGTTCTTTTGAAACTTATGGTTGCATATCGCTAAAAAAAAAAGTGATCCAACCCTAGTGTGGTAATTCGTGGCAAGGGGAGTAATTCGTGACACGTAGGTGAGCTATATATATATTTTTTTTCTAAAATTGAACAAAATTCAGAAAACAAACAGGTATCGAATTGGTAGGATATCGAGGTGTTGATAAAGTGGGAAAGGGTGATCCGGCTACTCCAATTATTGTGTTTTGACATTGGATGACAGGATCTACAGCATTCATGTATGTACCACTCCCACAGATGACTGAATACTGCTCCAAGATAGATAGGCACCAAGTGTGATATAGCATTCTGATCGATTAAACTGAAACAAGTTTTCTTAGTAGTCTTTCGTACAGCCTAAAGACTAGGCTGTAGCAACGACTTTGTCCGTTCGTTCATTGCTTTTTCAGTAGTACTATTGTGTTCGCCGTTTATCTTGAGTCCTGCAGTATTTTATGAGCGGCTACGTCTTCCTGGAGGGGGCGGCATTAATCGACGGCAGCCATTGTTTTTGTAACCATCTCGGATATCAACAAGGCACTCTGCTACCAAAAACATGCAATTGATTAGCTGTGTCGTTCTGGGCCGAACTCAAGATAGGCCGCGGACACTATAAGTGGACTTTAAAAAACACGGCAAAATTTAAACATCGTTCCTTCCTTACAGCTAACGGGCTTTCTCGCCGCAAACTCAATGAAACAATAAAATTTCATCGTCGCATTTAACCACTACAGGAAGACACGCAACTGTAAAAAAAAAAAGGATTTCGTTAACGACACACATCAGCTTCATTAAAAAAAAATCTCGTCATCGTGTTTTTTTCAGTATTCTCAGTTCATGTGGCAAGGTTCATTATTTTTTTTTGTTAGTGGGAATAATAAATAGCTTTTAGTAACATTCTGTCTTAAAAGACTTTGTGTAAACCCTTCACAGATTAACATTAAGTGCTGCTCAAAACTAGCTGGAGTAGTTTTTTTTTTGTTGGCTGCAGCAGTGTTTACTTTGTTATTGCACACGTTTAGCAGAGCCCTATCCTCAGCAAGTGAAGCAATGTTCGAGGTGGCATTCAAGGAATAAATACCACTAATGTAAATCAGAAATAGCGAAAGCCCAAGACGGAGCGTTAAGGTACTCAATTTTAGCAAGTAGGGTTCTGTACCATATATCTAATCGATCTCAATTGAATTTCTGTCGTATAATGTCATGGAAGACCACTTTGGGAAATGATGAACAAAATTATCATCATTTTGCCAATATGATGAAAATTAGCAATATATCATCATATTTGGCGCCCACACTAACTTCGTATGCAACTTATAGTATGTCTTTCTTTCTCACTTTTAGGTCGCATCGATATCTTCTGAAAACAAATTAGATCTAAACGTCTGTTTAGCTGTAAATTCGGCAATAAGACGTTAATCAACTAGAACTAAGGTGCTTCATTATTTAGAAATGCTATTGCTTCAGCACATTATTATTTCAGCGCCGTGCCTAGCTACATTATTTTAGAAATGAAGTTAATTAATTTTAAAACAGTGTTAGTGAAATTGCTCAAAATTTCACGTTTTTGTTAAAAGTCTAAGAAGCAGACAATCAGCATTATAGACTGGCCTGTTTAGCACATGCAAAATACTAAGCTGGAAAAATGAAAAGAAAAACAAGGAAACTGCCCTGACTGGGACTCGAACCCAGAACAACCCACTTATTTCAAGTCGTATTCGTTATAGCTGGTTTTCTTTCATTCTCACGCTGTTACCTTGTTTTCTCAGAAGACTGATCTTTAATAAATCGACACAACTCGCTGTAAACTATATAAAGGGAAGAGGAAAACAAGCCAGACAGCGAAAATCATGCACTAGAAATAACACAGTACAGTAAGCCACCTTCATGCACTTATGTTTCGTTATGGAGTGGCATGACGCGGATTTGAACTGGCAACCCATTCCGTCCCCAGTTCACTGACATAACGCCTTTATTGGGTTGGCACTTCGAATCCGGATCATGCCACTCCGACGAAATGTAAGTGTTTAAAGATGGCTTACTGGCCTACGTAATTTCCAGTGAATGATTTTCGCTGTGTAGCACGTTTTCGTCTTTAAGGATGACTCATTGCTTCGTTTATCCCTCCCCTTGTGATTCATTATGTACTAGCAATCGTACCCAGGGTTTTTGTTTCACCCGTGGTTGTTTACCAATTCTCCACTCCCTAAAACTGGTAATTTGTTTTCCTGTAATGCTTGCCCTGTCCTCCCATCCCCCTCCATCCTCTCTCTCATCCCTTTCCTTCCTCCTATCTGTCCCTCCTTCTCCCTTTCCAAGTTTTCTCTGTTTGCTACACTTAGTTGAATTTGGATGGGTAGTCCCTTCTCTCCCCTCTCTTCCCCTCCCCGTCGCTTTTCCCCCCTACCTACCCGCGCTTTTATTGAGCGAGCCATGTGCCTGGTTGCTAGTGAGGACCCGACTTTCCAAGCTTGACTCTTACCGTGCTTTTTCTTCGGCTGTTGGTTTACAACAACACTGACATTGCTCGACTTAATCAATTGTCGACAACATCTGTTTTGCTTCGGCTCTCACTTTTTGGCTCACTTGGTATTGTGTGCGCGGCGTATCTTGAGTTCTGCTGGTATTTAACGAGCAACTATGTCTTCCTGGAGGGAGCGGCTTTAATCGACGGCCGCCATTGTTTTTATAGCTATGTTGGATATCAACAAGGCTCTCTGCTACCAAAAACATACAATCGATTATTTGTGTCCATGGTGGGTCGAACTCAAGATAGGCTGCGGACATTATAGACATAATCAATTGTTTAATCCACTTTGCTTTCACCTTTCAACTCTGAAACTTTGGCTTATAGCGTAAGATTTGTTAAAAAAATGTGTATACTTTCTAATTCTGTAGTAATTCATAAACCATTTTTTTTCCAAAACAGTCGACTGATTATTATTATTTTCATTCCAGGTGCTGCAATGCCGCAGGTTCCATGCACACAGACGCTCCAGCGTGAGCTCGCCGATTGCATAATTCGTCTCGAATCTCTCGATGAGATTCGCATTCTTCTCGCTTGTGGCGCAAAGGTCAATGAATCTGTCACTCAAGGTCTACGCCCTCTACATTATGCCGTCTACAAAAGATATTTAGAAGCTGTCCAGTTATTGTTGGTTAGAGGTTCTGAAGTAGATGCCCGGGATGACGTGGGTTACTCCGCAATTCATTTGTGTGCTGAGAGGGGTTACATTGATCTTGTCTCTCTACTGATAGAACACAATGCTAAAGTGGATTTCAGTGATCACGCCAGCAAAGACCCGTACCCAAGAACTGTGTATGCGGATGAGCCTTTGCGTCTGGCTATCAAGAACGGTCACTATGATACAGCAAAGCTCTTGCTGGAACACGGTGCCAATCCCAACACTCGTTACTTCCTTGGATCCGAGATCAACCTTGTTAACCCATTAGATGTACGCTTTCTTCAGTTGTTGCTGGATCACGATGCTGATCCAAATGCTCGAGACCGGAGCGGGTTAACTCCTCTGATGAAAGCTTGCCGCCATCCACATGGTCTTGATTCAACGAAACTTCTCCTGCAATACAAAGCCGACCCGAATGCTATGGCCACAGAACGCCATGACTTCCGTACAGTCATGCATTACGCCGTCCTCAGCGGAAACATGCAGACTGTCAACCTCTTGTTTGAGCACGGTGCCAAAGTGGTCTTCCCGAACGATTACCGGAAACCGACGCCCCTGGACTTTGCCATCCTGCGTGGCAACCCGACAATGGTGAAACATCTTCTGGACTCTGGAGCAGATGTCAATGCAACATCACCTCTTATCGGCTCAGCACTTCACATAGCTTGTTCCGACAACATCCCTAAACGCTTGGAGATACTCAAAATACTCCTGGAGGCTGGAGCCGATCCTAACATTTACACGATATCTGACACAGCTCCTGAACTCAAACCCCCTATCGGTGAGTACATTGCTGCGAATCCAAATCCTGATCCTGAAGTCATCCAAATATTACTGAAATATGGTGCGTGTATAGTCCTAAAGTCGCAGTACAGTGATCCACGAGGAATCCTGAAATCCTTACGTTTCGTAAGTCACGACACTCCTCTGTTCCATTTTTTACTCGAATGTGCTCAGACTTTCAACGTTCCTGCTGTAAAGCGTTCAGTCAGCTTAACGGACGCTCAAAAGGCGGCAGTTCTGGCTAAAGCCCAAAATGCCCTTCCCCTCAAGCACCGTGCTCGGCTTCTCATCAGGGACTTGGTAGGGATCAAGGGAATCCTGCCTCACCAAATTGAACAGCTGCCTCTACCCACATTGTTAAAAGCCTACCTAATGTACGAAATATGACGCCCTGTCAAAGAGACCGTTAGTTCTTACGGGAACTTTGCTGTGACAACTTCAGATTCTATTGTAAATAATCATTCTTCTATTTTAAATGAAAGAGTAAGCTTCTTATACAGTGTTAATGTGCATGAAACATATCATTCTTTCTCGGGATTATGAAAACTGGTTTTCCTTTTCACCGATAGTGTTATATTGCTTGTCGAGTTTTAACTGAGTATTTGGAAAAGAAACGTGCGTAACGTTGACGTTGTACATCAACACATTGTTGATTGTCATTAATGTCTTCAGACATTCAGTGTAAAGACTTTCTGATAGTCTTATTGAAATATTGCATACATTGATGAAATCAGCATAACAACATCAGTGTTGTTCAAGTAAATGTTTAACTAGTCATATGAGAAATAAATGTAAAACGTTGATGTTATATGCTAATGTAACATCTAAGAGAATAATTAGTGCTCTTCAAGATTGGATTAATTACCCGATTCTTCGAAAGGTTTGATTCAATTTCTGTAGCCGACAGTGGAGTATCAGAGAACCGTTACTAGTTTGCTAGCCACATAACTGCCTGACAGAACTAAACTCACTGCCCCTTGAATGGGCTAGCAGTCGTTGCCAGCAAGGGTTGGTAGGGTCAGGAGCACTTTGGGCTCCGCTAGGGAAAGCTGAACGCACCTGGAGGTACCAGGAGATCAACTTCTAATATCTCTATGCTCTAGCGAAAAATAATTTTGTACGTTTGGCGTAATTTGGCTTTTCATTGCGCAGAACATATTCGCTAATGAAAATTATAGGCATAATTATTCAAACATAGGCATAATTGCAAAAAAAATAGGCCTAATCGCACAAATATAGGCCTAATTACCCGTGGCATCATTTTTGTGTGCGTGGCGTATCTTGAGTCCTTATGGTATTTTATGAGCGGCTGTGTCTTCCTGGAGAGGGCAGCTTTAATCGACGACCGCCATTGTTTTTTTTAACTATTTTGGATATCAACAAGGCACTCTGCTACCAAAAACATACAATCGATGATTTGTGTTCATTCTGGGGCGAACTCAAGATAGGCTGCGGACACTCTAACTAGAGTGCCAAGCCGTAGCATGTTGATTGCTCAGAACATATTCACTAATGCAAATTATAGGCCTAATTAAAAAAAAATTGACCTAATCACAGAAATATGTGCCTAATTACACGTGGCGTCATTAACTAGAGTACCAAAGTATTACTGCTGTAGTACCGGCATGTGCGGGTAAAAAAGTAGTTCACCTATTGACTCTTATCTGCTATTACAAATACCCTCTAATGAAGCCTAGCTACTAGTAAATGCAACAAAGTTTTCTTGCCCCGAGTGACCCCCCCCCCCACACACAGTTTTCAGGTCAAAATGGCGGCGCTGCTTCATCATATTTTGAACATGCTTGGTGATAATTCTCAATCACAGGCAGCCTTAAAAATCATAACCTCCAAACGAGATCTTGATACGCCACATCAGTGGTCACAAGGCCCTACTGCCATTCCTTGCCATCAAACCAGTTCGAAATATGGCTCCTACAAAATATATTGTACATCTCAATAGTCAAAATACTTGATAGTCAAAATCAAAAGTTCGATCACTGTCATTGTAAGTACCTTCGATGAATCGACCGCCGCATTTCGATAGGTAGCGTGAAATCAAGCCAGCTGGGATGGACATTCGTGGGGGCGGGAAGCAAGAACCGCAGCATCTGTCTTCTTCAACTTGTGGTGCAGCACTCTTGCTGAATGTTTCAAACCTGCTTTAATAGGTAACGCAATGCCGTAGTCACACAGAGACATGTTTGAGACAGTTTTACGGCAAGAAAGCAAGCAAATTTAAGTAAATAATTGTCCCTCTCGAAGAAAGTAATTCGTCCAAGTAATTTTTAAAGGTTCAAATTATTTTAATACAGGCCTACTTTGTTTCAATCCAAGAACTGTGTTTAGCGTGATGTCTCGAAACCGTTTTCTATATGTATTTTTATATGTAACTGTATATTTATCCCAAGAATTTTAATTTTATTGCACTACAAATACCAATGCAAACAGTAATAATTTAAGAGTGCTCAGGGCGCCAAAACGTTAATTAGATGGTTCCCAGGAGAGGTACTAAAAATATTGAAAAAAAAGGTATTTTTTCCCCCGCCACGATTTTTTTTTATGTGGGCGATGGTTTTTTTTTTTCCAAATTAAAAAAAAAAATTCTAATAGTCTGCATTTTGTTGTGGTGCACAGTATCTATGTTTTAAGAGTGGAAATGTAGCACATTGTATAAAAAAACTTCTTTAGAGCCAAGTTTTTAATTGTGACACACCTCTGACCTTAGCTGCGTTTCGAGCTCGGGCTGATATGGTCATCGGCTCCAGAAAGTGTTCGGCAAAAGCGTTGACGAGTGATCGGAAATCAGGTTTTGTTTTTACTGTGGCTTAAAAACACTTTTCATGCGCTAAGAAGAAGAAAAAACCATGCGTGCGCTTTTGAGAACCACTTAATTAGCTTTTAGCATCCTGTGACAAGGAACCTTTGACAAAGTGTTTTTATTAATCAAAATTTGAAGAGGATTACGGGTATAAACCGTTATGCTTACGTTTAGCAGCACGTGGTTCAGTTTCTGAAAAGTTTGTGAAATCCTTACGTTATTCAGGCAGTATCGTAATGATAAAACCAAATTTAAACAGATTACTTTACGAAAGTGCTGCGAACTAAAAAGGCAAATAAGATCAGTTGTAAATTAATTTCTGATGTTTATACCTCCATAGTTTTGTATTTTTATACTTGAGAGAAAAAATTCACCGTATTAAAATTAGATGACTTTTTTATGTTTTGCAAATGATGTTGTGTATATTGATGTTGATACGTGGCATTGCATGATTGCTTCAGCTTGCTACTTTTAGCACAGTATTATATTTAGTGCTTCTAGTGCTTTCAGGTTATTAAACTTTCCGTATATACATTTTTGTTTTTGTTTTGCACAGTTTGACAGTTGTCATTACTACAGGGAACTAAATCTCGCAACAACAATTCTTTCCACCTTTTCACAACGATGTAGGTTATACTCAGAAACAGACTGCCCTGTCTGCGAATATAAAAGAAAGGTTTACGAAACACCGTAATACACGCATCCTAATTCGTATTAATCCATTTAGAAAGTTACATTGTATTTTGTTAGCGGATTGATTAAGAAAACACAATCTGTTGCACTCTGTTTAAAAGTAAACAGTGTCTGGCGATTTGCCCCATGAAAAGATATATTAGTTTTCTAGAGTAAATGCTGATCCGGCAGCAATCGTACGATCGTTGTGTAATTTTATCTCCAAGATTTATCTGTTAGTACTTTTTTTCTACAGGAAAACCAGTTTGTACGTGTGATGTTTACTGAAAGGAATTGTTGTGCGATCTAGAGACTAAATTTATAATTCCTTTTTTTCTACTTGCATTGTAGTTGCAAAACTGTGATGTAGCGAACTGCTGGCAGCTTTCCATATACTATTCATCACCATGTTGCGTAACTCGTTGCGCAGTAAAGGTTGCTGTGTTAGAAACACGATTAATTTTAAAAGTGCTCTATGCTTGTTTATTTGAACGAGTTTTTTTCCCCAAAGTTTGTACATAACTGGTTGAAAAGGTTTTGTATAGCGTTTTATATAATTATAATTATTAAACTGACGTTGATAATGTTTATTGTCGTCTTGATTTGAAGTTGCGTTAGAATTTCACTGAAGGTAAATAAATATTAGAGACATGTTAGTAAATTTTACAGTCGCAATGCTCGCAACGTGACGTCACAGGAGGATTACTTCTCCTGTCTCTCCAGGCGGCTCTGATATTAGCCTGATAGTTGTTTCCGGAAATCGTTGTTTCCGGAAATTGCAGTGCTTTGTGGCGTTCATAGTTTTGGCAAGAAAATATCAGTTGCATCAGTTGCTTAAATTTATTCGTGAACTTTGTGATATCCATATTTATTTGATCCGACTTTGTATCTGCCACAGAATTAACTAGTACAGGGCCCTTATCTCTTTCTGGCTCTTGAACATAATCAAGAATATCTTCTTCCCTTATGACGTCATTAGCTGTAGCTCATCAACAATTTCAGCCTTTCTAGTTTATAGAGATTAGAAAGGCCTAGAAAGACTAGAACGTAATGGTTCATTATTATTAATTTTAAATAAATATTACTATAGTTCATTCAAGAGACTAGAAAAGTAATAGTTTGAAAAGACTAGAAAGTAATAGTACAGTGACTGGCCTTGAAAACTATAATGATTCTAGGCTATTCCCGTAATAAATCCGTGTAATATCAATTAGCTCTCACCCACAAAGATTTCTAGACAGACTGTTTCACCTTTGTTTGGGCTCTTGAGGATGAGAGCTGGGTTACGCTTGCTAGGGCAAATGACAAGGGCGAAACGAATACGGTTTCAGTAAGCGAAATGGCAGAAACTTCTGCTTGTGATTGTTTGGGGCTCCATTCTACTGAATGGCTGACACCCAGGCCTACGACAATTGATATTAAATGATATTAAATGATCAATTGGTAAAAATTGTCCTCGGCCTGGGTGTCAACCACTCAGTTGAATGGAGCCCCAAACAAGCAGAAGTTTCTGCTATTTCGCTTCCTGAAACCGTATTCGTTTCGCCCTTGTCAAATCCGTGTAGTTTTAAGGCCAGTTAATGACCTATTTACAGCGAGCCTTGACCATAGGAACTCGTTGTCTCGTCGGCTATACGGCTAGGCTACAGTGTACAACACATACAACAAAAGGGGTTAAACCAGCCACAAGTCATATTGTTGAACAGTCCATTTTTTTTTTTAATAATCACTATTATCATCACTGGAACTCGTACTGAACGCCTTTATTGTTAACTTGTCTCACGCTCTAAGTCATTATTTCACAAAATAAACCGATAGGATTACTTGAATTACTTTGAAACGCTGTTGAATCACTTTGATCTCGGAAATTACTCATCTGAGTAATGAGTAATTTCCGAGATCGAAGTCATTATTTGTACCACTACACTTTCCAAAGCGATCTACGAAGCTTTTCATTTTTTTGCTGTCCCAGTCAACTTCCGGTAATGGCCGGGATTTTTACTTCTATGCTAAAATGCTTCTCAGATCGCTCTGGACAACGTTGTGGGGGCGATCATGACTTCAAACGTGAGACGAGCTATCAATAAACACATTTAGTGCGAGTCCCAGTGATGATAACAGCATCATCGTAAGCGTAAAATTGAATAACGCTCAATTGTTCTACGATATGACTTCACCCCTGGTTTCACCCCTTTCATTACATGTATAGGGCAGTGACACGACGTAGTATTATTGTATATAAATGTATGGTGGAGCCAGTTACTGGGTTAGCTGCAAGGTGCACTGGTGGGGGAAAAGAAGAGCGTCTTACTGAAGCCAATGCTATTAGACTGGATTTCTTAGGCCCAAAACGCGCGATTTTTGTCGATTTGTTGGCAGTTGCTGACATTTTTAAGCAAGTGGAATCTTTATTTTCCATTTACAACCTAAGCAGCATAAGGGATTGGAGAAAATAACGATTTTTTAAGCCTACGAAATCCACTCCTAGTCAAGCCAGTGATTTGAGTGTGCCGTTGTTTAACCCACCGTTTCAATCTAGTGCCCCTTGCAGGTATCTATCGTGTAGCAATATGATGTCACTTGACGCTGCTCTGTAGTGCTCCGTATCCATGCGGTGCGCGAGCGACGAGACGACGAGGCCCAGTCCTTTCTCCACACTGTACCACGCGCCATGGCTGTTTGCTGTGACGTGCATATCACGTGACTAGGCTAGTCCAATCAGACGGCCAAACAGCCGTTGTTCTCGTTCGTCATTGGCTAACTCATGGTGACGTCACGGCAAACAGCCATTGCGCATGGTTTAAGAAGTGGCGCAGCAACCGTTCTTAGTTTCTCGGTAAGGGCGTATTTATGCACCGACTCGCCTTTGCATTCTCGCAGCTAGAATTTAATCGCAATGGCAAAGGCGTTGTTGCAATGGTAATAACACTGCCCAGATTAGCTAAATGCGATATCGTTTGAGTATATGCTTGCAGTCTTACAATCCGTGGCAAGATGGAGAATTCCTCCTGACGAAATAATTTTCTCAGTCGCTTCTGAACTAACGTTATCGACTTTGTTCGTTACGAGCCGGAAGAGCTAAACCGCCGCCATGTTGGAATTTCAGATGATGATTTCAGAATGCAAAGGCGGGTCGTTGCATAAAGGCGCCCTAATCAGGAAAGCCAAGCTGCTTTAATAAAATCCGTTTCAGTGGAAAGAGGCTTTCAAGGAAGAACTTGAAGTTTAAAAAAAACAAATTTTTCGAAGGCTGATTAGTTAACTACATTTCAAAGAAAGAATTTCTGTTTTCACAACTTCAATTCGTGGTCTAAAATAGTTCCAAGGTGACCTTAGTGTCAGTGTTCCTGCACAACTAAACTGCATCGTTTTTTTTCCAGTAACAAGCAATTTTAGACAAGAGATTTTCATTCGGCTAGTGAGTGTCGAGCTGTGTAGACCCAGCTTATAGTTTAGGGCTGTCGCCAGTATTTTGGAGTATTTTGTAAACAGTAAAAAATACTTTCGGCTAGCATGGTAAAAAAGTCAAGGAATTTGACGTTTTAGCCGTTTTGAATCAAGCTATGAAAACAAAACATAGCCTCCAGATTTGTCGCACAAAATATGGAATCAAAACCTTTATTTTTTTTTCAGTTTCTAATAAATTTCAAATTGCAGACAAGCTTATAGGTAGTTAAATCCAAGCTTTTTTTTTTATATCATATCGCATGGACTAAGAAACTGTTCATTATTTATGTCCGGGGGAGGAGGGCTGGAGGAAATGAAAATGTGACCACCAAATTTTCGATTACCCCCCCCCCTTCGAGACCCCGAAAAAAAACCAGTCCACCCCCGCTTAAGGAAAACCAATCCTTAGAGCGACCGCGCCCCGCCGAAGGTTACCATTAGTTGTAAGGAAAAGAGTCTCTTTTTTAACGAAAAGACATGTTGGGTTAAAAAATTCTATAAAATGTTCCTTACACCCATCTCTTGTCGACATTCATACATAAGTATGATGAACACACTGTTTGCTTGTATAACTGCATACATATCACAGTCAGCACCTGAAACACAGAAGAAGCCAAGAATCCAGGTACCAAGTGTTTCTACAAAGTCCTTTATAAAAACTATACTTGCAGTATTAGTAATAGCTTCAAAACCTTGTAAACACTCACATCAGGGGGGGGGGGGATCTGGGAGCTTCCCCCCATAAGCTGAGAAATTTTGGCTTGAAAGTGCCATTTTTGAGGTCCAAAAAATGAGTTTTTCTTCCAGTTGGTCAGTACGTTTGCGACCCCTCTCCTCTTGACGGGACCTGAGAAATATATAAACCCCCCCCCTCGAGAGGGTCCAAAAATTTCATGACCCCCCCATTTTATCCCCCCCCCCGGCGATAAATAATAACCGGTCTCTAAGGAAAATATAGTTCAACAAGGTCATTTGTACCTGCTATCACTAACACCGATTTCTAGCAAACCTTGGTTATTTTACAATAAAAGTTCCAACACCGGACACACTACAGCCAAGGATGATATATGGCAAACTGCGTCGGCAACAGTGACCATCTTATTCCGGTTTCATAAACATTTTGTGCGTGCAGAAAAGAAGTTGTTATGTGTCCCAATGAGCCACCGTACTTTGCGATCGCGCTGCTTAAAAATGGCTGGCAACCAATATTAAGGAGAGAGAATTTGGAGAATATTATACTTAATATTTGCCATATGCTGTTTGTAAAAATACCACAAATTGTTGCGGCAGTGTGCGACAGCGCAATGTGTAATTTACTGGCTTCATTGAAGTCCAATAACACCGATATCTAGGAGCCCTTGATTATTTTACAAAAAAAAAAGTTAAAAAAAAAAACTCGAGAAAAAACTTCGTTTTGTGTGTCGTCTATAGCAACCACCAGGTTCTTCACATTTGCTTTTGTCAACGAAGAGGGCTTCGAACTTGGATTTTTTTTTTCCGCCTTGGATTCTGGTGTCTTTAGTTGAGCTTGTTGCATCTTGGCAACCGCGATTGTCTGATTAGCAGTAAATTACTCCCATACAATGGTGCAACAGGGAAAAAATCTCACACACTGGAAAGTAGTTCCATTTCGGTTTCGGTTTATAAATCGACAGGGTAATGAAAAATTAAATGCATGTACATTTTTGTCGTAATGTTGGTTTTGTTCCAGAAAATTGTGCTATTGGAGTTTTTGCCATTTTATGGAGTTTTCACTATTCATTAAAGGTACATTCCTCCTAACGCCATTTTTCTCGATCCTCCACCTCAAGTACGGCCCCCAAAGTTCTATTTACTTACCGTTGGTCAGTCCCTTGCTAAAAATCCGTTTTAAAATGTGGAGTCTAGGAAATATTCTGTTAAAAATTGGGAATTAATTAATAGCATCCTGCGATTGTATGATCCTTGGCGCGCATCCATCTGTGTGTGTGTGTGCATGTACTAATATTTTATCGTTTGCTAATAATTACCACGAGGCCAAAATTCTAAAAGACTAATGCGGTTAAAATTAAAATTATTTATGCCAATATATCGCCGAAGAACAATTATAAGATGCTAGCCTAAAAATTGTAAAGTGTGATGTTAAAATAATAAAACCTTTCCGGTTTGCGGACGAGGCAATTTTTGGGTTCATGCTGTTTCGTCTACTATGCTCAAGGCCGACTGAGATAGTAGCTGCGTTCCTCGCTACGAGAAACGCAGCTACTATCTTAGTTGGCGTTGTATTACTGTACGCCGGGTCTCGCGCGGATGGCGATCTGCGCGTGGCTGTTATAAGGCAGGCGGAATGTACCTTAAATATGTATTTTCTCCAAAAATCCGTATGTTTGGTCGCAGCGAGCGAGGCAGGGACATTACGATTTTCCATTATACGAATTTCGTGTTAGACAATTTTCTGATAGACTGTTGTACTTCGTACGTTCTTCTAATTGCACGATTTTCCAAGTTTGACGATTATCCTTCGTCTCCGTCTGGGCTATGATTTCTTGTCCCTGTCTGGGAGACTGACGTAATACTGATATAAGAATAACAACTGCACGTACGGAAAGTGGGAAACGCCTTCTAGGACAGCGGCAGTTTGGTTACGACTGAGAAAGGTAAAAATTCATGAGAAGTCAAAGTGGTTTTAATATTTCGGAACACCACCCGAAATTAAATCCATAGTCTGTTCCACATTATTTGCAGAAAACTTACTGTATGACGCCACGTTTTCTTCCACTACGAGTGCAAAAAACATGTAAATATCCCACTCGTAGACTCTAACAGTGACTGTGTAGAGTCTGACATTGTTATATCCACATGTTTTTGTACTCGTAGTGCAAGGAAACGTGGCATCATAGTTAGTTTTCTGCAAGCATAATGTGAAACAGACTATAGTAATTGGTGTATGCACTTGTGCGCTCTTTGATGACTGAAAATGATATTTGTAGTATTTGATGAGATTTGATTTCTGTGGTTTGCACCTTTTGCTTGGATTTGGAGGTTTACATATTGATTATTTCTATAGGAGTATTTTGAGCTTGAACTAAAAATGGAATTGTATGAAGACCTTTTCCTCATCCTTAAAGATTAATGAAAGGTATTTTTGCAGGCTTTCCATTCAAATATTTTTATACTAGACTAATGAACTTGGAGTATTTTTAAAACCGGAACCATTCACTGTTTTTTGGTATGTGTTATATTTATATAAATTCTTTTTGTTGAGATATTGTATATTTTTCTATTTGCACGCTATGCCGCATTCCTTTAAAAGGAAACTGACATCTATGTTGGACAAATAAATAAAATAAATAAAGACGTATTTCTTCTATTGTCCGGGACACCATTCGGTCAGCGATTTGGTTCAAATTTTCCCTACGCGGTCTTTCAAAACTACCCGTTCTATTAGACATCATCTGAGCCTTTACAGTTTTTGAGGGTGCGAACAAAAAAGTTTGGGTCGTCAGTTTTTCGTGGTTTGGGTCATCAGTTTTTTTGTGGTTTGGGTCGCCAGTTTTTTGTGGTTTGGGGCGCCAGGTTTTTTTTGTGGGTACACCCTGTAAGTGGAGCAATGAGCACAAATCATGTAGGTTTCTGCCCTATAAATGTAGAAAATAAATGTCTTCAAAACACAATTAAATCTAGTTTATTTCATGAATTTCGTGCATTTCTTGTGCTTGGAGTTTGGTAAAGTAGGGAGGGGGGACTGAATGCTGGTAGCATTCAGTGTGGCCACACCGTTTACTTGAATTTTAGTTTGTAATATTGTTGACGTGGGCAGTTACGCAATCCTCAAGGATCGAAGCAGAAAACATGGCGTTAGAAGGGGAGAGGAACAGATTTTATTAATTCTAATCGGAAATTTCTATGATTTTTTTACATGTCACAATCGACAAGAGCACCAGGCATCGCAGGACCCATCTCTTCCATAAAATGACAGGCGTGGCTTAAATTAGGCTCGAACCTGATATCTCTGGTACATGGACAGTCTCGCTAACCTTCAGGCCATCTTGGCCCCACGAAACGGTGTAATTTATGAGAACCAATACTTTTTTTTACTGTTTACTAGGTATGGGTCGGTTTCAGTTTGTTGACTTCAGTTCCGGTTTCGGTTTTCACGCCCAAAAAACCGCGGTTTCGGTTTCGTTATCGGTTTTCACCATCCACCCCAACCAGACATTTCTATTTTTTTTTCTTGTAACAGTATATAGTATTGCTAGCTTCAACTCACTCCTGCTTTCACTTTCAGGAGCGTCATAGACCGTGGGTATAGCTGTGGCATCATTTTCCTCTACTATTTTTTATCTTAATAGCTAGGAGCTTTGCTGTCATTTATATGTAGAAAATGATAATTATTAAAAAAATGTAAAACAACAAATCATTTTTTTGATTTTCGAACACCGTAAGAAAAACCTACACAAAATCCGAATCGGTTTCGGTGTCGGTTTTCAGTAAAAACTGAAGATTCGGTTTCGGTTACCGACCCATTCCTACTGTTTACGGCTGTTATTTTGTATTGTGACAACCGTCGCTTTACCCCCAACAACAGTGTAAAAACCTTGAAGTTTCCAAAGGCTAAAGGTAGCCAGCCAGAACGAACATTTCTTTTCCGATATTGCATCATCTTTGTCTCTTTCACAACCACGTGGTAAAAGTGACTCAGACAGCGTTGCTTGGCTCGTGGGTTTTATTTGGCAACAGCCAGCTGTGCTATTGTTTAGTTTTTTTTTTTTTTTTTTGGTTTTTTTATGTTAGTTGTTGCGTTGTGCCCACGTGACGATTTGCTGAAGCGCTTCAGATCTTTTCACGGCGTTTTAGACACGACAGCGGGCGACGAAACGTATTGGCCCGATCCGCGTTTCCATACTCTTCATCCAAGAATATGAGCGTTGCGGAGAGCGTAATAGCCGAGCGAAGACAAACCAGTCTTATTTATTTCGAGCTGACTGTTAGGTAAATTTAGAATTCTATTGAGGAACTGCAGACAAAAAGAAAAAAAGAAAAATTAAAAAAAAAAAAGCGTGTCTCCGTCTTGCCAAATATTCATTCGAGTTCACGGGAGCACCAGACCGGAAAGACAAAGGTGATCGACGCTTGCAGGTAGACAGACAGCTAGGTACCGCGTTTTTTTGAGGTTCTTTTTTTTTTTTTTAGTGCCACGCGGCGCGAAATATAGAGGAGCAGCTCCTCATCCTGAACATTTGTCTATCTGTCTGTTTTCTCGATAACTTTTGTCTCCATTATGTTAGATTCATCAATATTCGTCAGGTCGATTTTGCATATTTATAGTGTCCGCGGCCCATCTTGAGTTCGCCCCAGAATGAACTCAAATAATCGATTGTACGTTTTTGGCAGCAGAGTGCCTTGTTGATATCCAAAGTAGTTACAAAAACAATGGCAGCCGTCGATTAAAGCTGCTCCCTTCAGGAAGACGTAGCCGATCACAAAATACGTGCGCACACAATACGTGCGTAATTAATAAAAGGTTTTGGACAGGGATTACGGGTATTTTGACTTGTAAAATACCAAAGTTAATCATGAACAGAAATTACATTTTTAAAATTTATAATAATAATAATAATAATAATAATAATAATAATAACTAGTCAGGTCGTTCACTTCGCTCACTCCATTGGCATCGAGCCACGCTTCACTTTTTTTTTATTCCAAGAGCATCACAAAAGAGATGCACTGATTATTTCGTCGCAAACTAATTGAATTGTTGCTCACAGTTCGTTCATCACATTCCTCAGCACGTCTGCATTTCATCTATATCATTCAAAATATACGATTTGTTTGTTAGCACGTTTGTGCATCTACTCCTCCTGAAGTAATCCACTAAGGGTGAGAGATGAAAGATTGAGAGAGTAAAACGAGACACTCATTGAAAAGGTTTAATTTACGTAGAAGCTCAATCCACGTATCTCCGTGCTTCAGAAACACAAATGTTTGACACCCTTTTAAAACCAGTTCTATGGGTCTGATTTTTACATGCATCAAGTTGGTTGATGCAAAACCAATTTTAAGATATCACTCCTTTTAGGTTATTTTGTTTGTGTGCGTTCTTTCCCGGATCATCCCAGTACGCAACAAATACCTCCGTTGGCGTCGTCTCGCTTCGCTAGAGGAGGTTTGCATGAACAAACTGTGACGTCATGAACAAACATCGTGAGGATTAAAAAAAAATAACTATGACGCTATTTTTTCAGCGTTTTTCGCGTATTTGAAGGTCATAATATCAATTTACAGCGATGCAAATAGGCCTAACCGAAGCGTAATTTAATTATCTTTCATTTGGTCCGACACCCATCTTTGTAGGTGCCTTGGTTCCAGAGGAGTAGAGGTACAAACACACTCACAAACTCACACGCACATCATACGCCGTTCCTAAACTCACATACAGACTAGCGGAGTCGCTCGCTCATTCCGCGTCGTCTCGCTACGCTCGAGGAGCTTTCATCCTGCAATTCTTGTGCTGCTGACAGACATTCTGAAACGATCAAGCAAATGGTCAGAGTGCAGTACGCTTTTTTCGTAAGAATTCACTGCATAAACAAATGGTAACCATAAATCATTCCAACATTTGCATCTTTCGAAGCAAAAAAATCAGGCAATTTATCAAAAAAGCGCTGTTTCTGATGACAAACGCTGATTTTCGTTCGCTACACTCACTCAATCAGCGCAAATATTTCCTCAGAAGCGTGACTGAATCAATGTAACCATCAAGAACCACACATCACTTGTTATTTGTGTTAGTATACACTTTACATCGGTTTTCTTGTTTTATTTATTGTACGAATATTGTCCTTTACGTCCTGCTCAGTACAGATTTTTCCACGGGCGTCTTATCACTTCACTTTCTGATGATCCCTGTCTTGGAGACACATTTGCAGCACGTCAGATGTAATCTCCTACGAAGGTGAGAGATGAAAGATTGATAGCGCAAAGCGAGACACACTCATTGAAAAGGTTTACTTTACGTAGAAATCGCTCGCTTTCCTCGTTCAATCCACGCACCTCCGTGCTTCAGAATGTTTGACACCGTTTTAAAACCAAATCTATATTGTTTTGATTTTTCCATGCATCAATTCATCAATTCATTGGTTAATACAAAACCAATTTTAAGATGTATATGTGGTGTGTTGCAAAATATGTCCTCCGTGCATCCTTTTCCAGATCATCTCTCTTCGCTCGAGGAGGTTTTCATGAACAAACTATGACGTCATGACCAAACATGAAGAGGGTTTAAAAAAACGAACTTTGACGTTATTTTTTTAGGGGTTTTCGCATATTTGAGGGTGATAATATCAAGTTACAGCGATGAAAATAGGCCTATTAAAAGCGAAATTTAATTATCTTTTGTTTGGTCCTACTCCCATCTTTGTAGGTGCTTTGTTTCCGGAGGAGTAGAGGTACAAACATACTCACAAACTCACACGCACATCATACGTCGTTTCTAAATTTACATACAGATACAGACGAAAGAGACGGGGAAAAAAAGAAACTATAATTAAAATCATCAACATCAAGTGTAAACAGGGCTCGAGAAATCAGAGGCTAAAAACACAACAATGTTGAAAGATGTACCTCTTCCAAAAATGTCAAGATTCGCCAACCCAACCAAATCGGACGTTAGGCCATTCCACGGAATGTCCACTCGATTGGGAAAGAAAAAAAAAACTTTGTACAATCTCTACGGACTTCACCAATAGTTCGTTTCAGATGATGCCCACGGGTGATACTATTCAGGGAGCTTGGATTATACGTAGCTTTGATTGGGTGGCCACACTAACTATTACGCTTTACCGCGAGAAACCGTGTGAGATTTTGGGAGCTGCTTTACCATACCACAAGCGCGTCTGACGTCTCTGCTCCCATTTCGCGCCATTTTACCGATTCTTGCATCTCATTGGCTTTTGATTTTACTGATGAATCGACACAAAATTTGACTAACAAACGAACGAGTACTCATCATCAAACGTGAGCCGGACCGCTCCAATTGTGTAAATTGTTTTAAAGTTCATTAACCTACCAGTGCAATCGACAATGCGACGGATAATCGCAGCGTTTGTTATCAGACGGAGAACACCGCCACAAGCGATAATCGTAAAAGCATGTCATTGTTTTGGTTTCGACGCAAGGACGTCAGCTACTCTCGTCTTGGGTAATCCGGTAAGAATTTGTCGTTTTGTTTCAGTAATGTGTATTTTAACGTTCAGCAAAGATTGAACGATCAGATATTCTGTTAATTCAGATATTCATTAATTTCGTTAAAAACTACTCGCTAGTTGAAACAAACCTTTTTGTTGGTTTCAAAAAACCAAGCGTCGTCTGCTTCCAGAATTGGTTTGGGAGCAAAAACGTCATCAACTGAATCTCGCTGGTGTTTACTTTACCACGGGAAATAGCTGCGCTCTAGCTCAGACGCGTTCAACTAGTGGGTCCACCCATATTAAAGCTACATATAATCCAAGCTCCCTAATACTATTGTTCCTAATTTATGAGTGGTTGAGTAAAATTTGAAGCAGTTGCCCCTCGGACTGAGTACTCAGAAGCACACGATAAAAGCAATGCAATTTTATTTTCAACGCAACTCTTGGCGACTTGTTCACAAAATAAGCGATAAAACGAAGAAAAAGATGGAGCTGTCCTCAACCAACCTACAAGGCTGCGGCTTGTGCCAGATAATAAATTTCTAAAAGAATATTTTCCTGTAATTAAATCACTTAAACTCGACTCTTTTGCCAGGCATATTGTAAAACCAACATAACGAATGCATCACACCTTTGAAACACGTGACCCCGATTTGCATACACGTTGCCTTGCGACGTGGCATCCCAACGGAGCAGGTGGGTCGTTGCTTTTCGGCTGCCATTTCTGCCTCTTTTGAGGGGAGAAATTGGTGGTTTTTATCCGTTTTAAATGTCTGTTTTATGCTTTTAATATAGGTTGACTTAGTGGCTTTTGCAATGCTTTAATTTTATTGCTAACCTGAAGACGAAATTTGATTTTTTTCGCAACGTTGTTTGTATTTTTATGTATAGCACTGCTTGGTTTGCCTTCACATAATTTCTAAGGCACAGGCAGAATAAGCCGTGTTTCTATCGCACATGCAGAATAAGCCGTGTTTCTATCGCACAGGCA
>JAHWFP010165971.1:0-21481 GCA_023313725.1 Lithobius niger
GAGTTCAGTTTATTTCAGTACAGTTTACAAGGAAATATGATTCATTACTGGGCTTACATCCCCCACCCATTGTAATAAACGATCCGTTACTGAGTTCAGTTTATTTCAGTACAGTTTACAAGGAAATATGATTCATTACTAGGCTTACATCCCCCGCCCATTGTAATAAGCGATCCGTTACTGAGTTGAGTTATTTCAGGCCAGTTTACAAGGAAATATTTGGAAGATGAACCTCACCTACCACCACAAATAAAAAAAAGCTAAACGTTTTCTTAAAAACAGGAATAAAAACTGTACTTAATGTGAAAAACACGGTTTCAAAAATCAAACAAAGCACGATTAAGAACTCATGGAAAACAAAAAAAGTCCAAGTAAAAGAAAACAAAAAATAAGAAAAGTGTATAATAAGTGTTGAATAACAAATGTTTCTTGAACTATTTTAGCCCATGCGATGTTTTGTCCTTGCGATGTTTTGACCTAGCGATGTTTTGTCCTTGCGATGTTTCGTTCGCGATGTTTAGTCCGGTTTCATTTGCATATCCAGTTTGGGTGATCAAATTAAAAGCTCACCAGAGCCGATTGAAGCGTTTGAACGGAGCAGTCAGCTACAAGCTTAAGTCATGAACTGTCATTGAACAGTTATGGGCGACTTTTAATAATCTGGCCAACCACACAACTCACACCGCCTTTGGATGCAGGACGCCATTTTGAACTCTACCACGACTGAAGCGCCCTCTTAATGTAATCATAAGCCCAACACTAATAGTTAAAACTTTTCGAGTCAGTCTACAAAGTGGTGAAAACCGCTTGTTTCCATCTCTACCCATTTTTTTAAAATAATTTTTCTTATTAGTAAAACCATTTTTGGACACCCTGTACAGTATTGTTACGCACCCCCAGGACGATTGTATAAGTTGATAAGTTACGCTTGAAATATTCATCTAAGAATAAATAAATACAGATTTAAAAAACGTGAAAGAACCGATCTAGTGTTCGCCATTTCAGTGTAGTTATATCAGACAAAATGCTGTTCACTACATTTTCTTGTCTCAGGTGCGTTCACTCAAGTTTAACTGACCCCCCCCCCCAGCTATGCATTAGTTAAAATTTAGTGCCTGCGTTGACACTTCATGTGTTGTTTTCGTTTATATTGATTCAGTTTATTTCTCTTTGACTTCGTTTATCCAGTGTCTTTTGTTTGCTTTTAATGAATGAGAACACAGTACGTTTTATTTTTATTTTTATTCATTTTGGTTTCATTAACGTTTAACACCGCTGACGTAACAAGAGCTTTTTAAATGAGACTGCTTTGTGTCCTTTCATTATTAATTTTTATTTTTTAATCAACTTTCTGGTATCTTCGGTCTTCAACTTTCTGGTGCTTAGTTACTTTCAACATCACGAAGTTTTCCCAAGCTGGAATTCAATGCCTTTGTTTGCATCCTATAGTTTAACGCTATCACAACCGTGAACCAGGGCTCAATGCGACCGAAAGTGTTCCGTCGTAGGCTAGGGAACATTCAACTATTACGTCATCAAGAGGAGGGGGTAGGCGTCGCCTCCTGTTTACGATTGCTGACGAATGGGGGAAGGGAGGTGGCCAGTTAGAGTCGTAAGCATCACTCCCTCAGGAAAAAAAATTTTAAACGGTGGAAATACCAAAACAATAAGGTCTTCAGAAAACTAGGGATGGGGATACAGTTAGAAATAGAAATGACATAATACTTGATGCGGGGGGGGGGGGGGGGGGCGGTAAACCAATTGATGACAAGGAGGGAGAGGGTTGACAGTACTTGACCCTTCTCATAGGCAATGGAGAGGAAACACCAACCAGTACAGTCATCAGACTCAACGAAGGAGAAATTAACAGACACAAGTTGCAAGGGTGTGCCGGAAATAAGCCTTCATCAAAAATTGATCCACTAGATATTGATCCACTAGAAATTCCTGTTTTTGAGATGAGAACCGAATCTAGAACTCGGAGTCATAGTCTGAAACTGGTAATTCCCAATTTTAAATTAAAGTGCAGGAAGTCTTTTTTTAGTATTTGTATGGCTCCAGTTGGGAACTCTCTGGGCGAAAACATTGTTATGGCTCCATCAGTGGATGTATTCAGACGACTTCTTAATGGTGGTCGTTTACAGTCACATCTGAAACGCCCAGCGTTTTGTCCTGGATACATTCCACTTGCAGGCTACTACTCCCGGGCAAAAACTGACCGACCTCCACCTCAGCGTGGGGCCCGGATGAACACCCCTCGTGGGTGGCCAACGGGGGCGGTAGCCAGACCGAGGCGGTGATGGTAGTGTACTCATTTTGGTGGGTGCACGACAGGGCGAGGCGTAGACCAACGGAAGCCAGTCTGTTACTTGCGCAACCCAGGCATGGGTAGCATCTGAGGGAATGCGGCTCCAGCAGTAGCGACCAAAACTGCTACCCTTAAGTGGGGGCAATGCCGAGGCCACGAGGATAAGCAATTGTTCTCGAATCGGTCAGGGCCACCAAACCCTGGGTGTGGGAACCAAAATCATGGTAGTCTCTGCGGAGCAATGGTACACCAAACTCCTTAATTGGTAGTGCGGGGCTGAAGTTCTGCCAAGGCTTTAGCACTTGTAGGATGGTCTCGCACGGGTTAGGTGGTTTGAGCAGGGACGTCCCTGGTTTGAGAAGGACCCCGCTGCTAGAGGGGTAGCTGGTAGAGTGACTGATCATTGAAGCGGCCGAACCTGCTAAAGAGGCTTGGCTGTGGAAACCCTCGGAAGCTGGACCCGGCGACTGTGGCGCGGATCAAAGCCCGGTACCAAAGTCCGAAAACTTGGTAGCACTTTGTGCGGCCCCACTGGTGGTCAGGGAGAAGGGACCCACCTCCCCCGATCCCAACCAATACCCTCATCCTTGTGGTGGGGGGCAAAATCAGGTGTATCCTGATCCCTAGTGTCTGGGTGGCAAGGGCGGCTTAATGGCTAAACGCTGGGAAAGTCGCCTAACCCCAACCAATCACTTCAATGTAGGCTACTACTGCCAAAACATGTCCAAAAATCTTATCATTCAGACACAAAATATCTTTGATATTGCATTCCTTTACCTTTTAGCCTATCGTGTATAATTTCCAGTAAGATATTAATGGTCGCTTTGATTTCGACCCTTTTTGCCGTTTTGCTTTTTGGTGGCAAATAAGTCTTATATCTGAAATACGAACAGTAAGCCACCTTTATGCACTTACGTTTTATTTCAGCTCCAATTCGTCTTTATGCTAGTGGTTAATTGGTCATATCGGTAAGGCCGTCATCCGTGCTGCAACTAGACTTTTACAAAGGGCGGTGCAAGAGTAAAATGTAGGGCCCCCAAGAGACTAAATTTTTTGGTGCCAATTTGTGGCCTGTTTTCCAGTAGTTTTATGTACAATTTTTGCTTCCCCCCTCCCCACTTTATGGGCCCCTTGCACCTGCCTTAGTTGGGGCGCTGGCAGTCATCTGGTGATGGATTTGCTTTCTGTTTTGAGTCTGAGTCACCTCACTAAATGTAAGTGTATAAACGTGTATAAGTGTATAAATGAAATGTAAGTGTATGAACGTGGTTACTGTGGCTTATGATTTTCTCAGCTGGCTTATTTCGACCGACATTTATTACAGCATTTATTTATTTATATTTTCTTTACAGCAATGTGTGTCTGATGAAATCTTCCTGTCCAGTTTTGTTAAAACTTGAAAGTGCCAATATGAGTTGTCGTCTTCAAGTTTCAGGTCTGCTTATAGATTACAGCTTGCATGGGTAGGTTGCTTAAATCAACCTTAAGCTGGGTTCGATAATTGTGGTTCCATGATAGCGAAGGCAACACCGCCAAATCCAAAGGTTTTTGATTCTTGGTGGAATGAAATACATAAGTTTTCTTTTAAATATTGATAAAGACTTCTCTGTAATCCAATGTTTGGTGTTACAGCTGGTGCTGTATTAACCGCAGAGTACCAGCTGTAACACCAAACGATACGATATATGTTGCTACCACTTTGCGTCCAATTCTCTCAAATTGCTGTTGATCTACAAGAGCGATTGACGAACGTCAACATATGGTGCCTGTTTCGTTAGCAACAACCTTCAGCTTTTCAGGTAATGCACTATCACGTAACAACTCGCACATGTGGTCCCAAAAATAGCAACTTTCGTTTTCGGTACACCTTTTGATTACCATTGCAGGACTCTCAGTCCGGTTGGCATGTGGATGGTACCGTATAGCCTGGGTATATAAATCAGCTACAATTTCATGCTCATTATACGTTCAGTTCGACTTCTGGATAAGAAGGTAAGTTATTTACATATTCAGCCCGTCTACTGAAAATCTCTTGTGTCAATATAATAACTATAAGCAAGAATTTATAGGGTTGGGGAGGAGAATTTGTAACTGAGACCCATACTGAAACGCCTTAGATACATTCACATTAGTTCAGTCTTAGTTTATAGAGGGCGCCACGTGTTTGATGTGGGAATTTCTACTCAGTTTTTAGCCTAAAATTAAACTAAACTAAACGAAACTAGCTTATATTTAATTATTATTTAGCCTAGCTTAGTTGTAATTTAGTTTACTTTAGATTTGGGCTGAAAAATGAGCAAAAATTACCAGATAGAACACGTGGCACCCTCTGAAAACTCAAACTGAACTAATGGGGACGAATCTAACGTGTTACAATAGGGACTTTTTAGAGTTACAAATTCTCCTCCCAAACCCTATAAATTCTTGCTATAAGTATAGTTCGTTTCATTCTCAAATGCTTTTCATAATGAAATTATTGTTTTCTACTCTTTACAAAACTTTCCTTCGCCCATTACTCCAAAATTGCTTACATTTTGCTCGACCGTAGTACAGCTCTTTTGCTTCTAGACTTGAACCTTGTCAGTACCGCTTTAGTAAATGGTGATAAAATAAGTAAAAAGCCCAAAAGATGCATAAGTATACAATTAAAATTGTGACGTTTCGACTCGGATACGACTGTTTATCAAGCAATACTTAATACAAGGCTAAAAGTCAAAACATGTCAAAATATGTTTGACTTTTACCCTTGTGCTAAGTATTGCTTGATAAAGAGTCGTATCCGACTCGAAATGTCGCATTTTTAATTAAATGCTTGCGCATCTTATTGACTTTTTACTTTTTTTATCGCTGTTTGGTCCTTTTTTATCACCTAAATGATGTGCACCTCTTCAATACGTACCTTCCCAAGAACGACAAAACAAACTAGACCTTACTACTATTAGTAAACAAAAACGAACTCGTTTGATGCTTAAGGTAAGGTTTAACTGATCCGAAGTCAAAACAGCAAAGGAACACACTTTCCTATAAGGTTTCAGATACTGCAGTGTTGTTGTACTGTTTAGTCCACGTGAAACCTTACTACTGTAGTGAAATACTTTTGCAGTTTTTTCTTTTGCACACAATAGATCAGCTAATGATTGGTGCCTTCTAATTGGCTAAACGACATCGGTGGAAAATGTTTGAAACCTAATCGTCTTAGCGTGCTTAGCACAGCTCTACAGGTAATTCAGGATTCGTGTGACTCCTTAGAAACCTGGAAATGTCCTTGAAAGTCGTAATGACATTCCATATCTGGAAAAGTGATGGAAAATCTTGAAAAATGAATTATGTATCATCAGTAGGGCAATGAATGGAAAGTAAACGATGTGACTGAAGAACACTGAAAAATTTAGCAAAGAAAGTAACTGAGTATGTAGACTTACATTATTCTTCCTTAGGTTGATTATGATAAGTTTTGAAATTTGGACTCTAGCTTTAATTGTATTTACGTGTACAATAGGTGGATACAGCAGTAAGGTTTCACGTGGACTAAACCATACAGCAACACTGCAGTATCTGAAACCTTACAAGAAGTTTATTTGTGTTCGTTTGCTGTTTTGACTTCGGATCTGTTAAACCTTACCTTAAGTAGCAAATGAGTTTGTTTTTGTTTATTATTTCGTGCTACTTTGGCTTACAATGCAGTTTGTATTAGCTTGTTTTAATGTTTTTATGCTTTATCAATTACGGTTTGCACAAGCCAATATGGAAACAAACCCTTTAATTCAGTGTAAGTCTTGGCAGCTGGCGTTTGCTAATTGGCATGGTTGCATAATCACAATAGTTAAAACAATGCAAACAGTCAATCTGGTCGTTTAGAGCTCCCTAACCTCTGAACCACTTGACTAATTAGAAAAGGCCTCATGGAAAGGGCAGAGCAATAGCTTCAGAGCAATACCTGTAAAATGAACTAATAACCTGCTTTATAGGACAAATAGTTTGATTTGTAGAGAGCGTAGTAGAAACGTGTCATGCCAACAAGAACAACACCAACAAACCAAAAATTTAAATCACGATTCTAGCTCAAGCCCAGACCTCCGATGTGACAAATCACATATTCCCTCCAATTAGGAATGCATCTTTAAATTCTCTAAGTTAAATTTGTTAAGAACGATTTGATTCTGCCAAACAGGATTTGGCTAAACGGGAATTCTCTTTTCGCCAAATTTGATCAGAGCTTAATTTTTGGCGAAACGGGAATCGGCGAAATAGGATTCGGCAAAACGGGTATACACCCTGGTGTCTTCAACACTGTGTTGGAATGTTAATTGTTGGGAACGACTTACCCTCAATGACCCCACAGCGGAATCGTTGATTCCCCAACGTAATCAGTTGTTAATTCACGACTGAATCAGACGGATTAGACCAACACGAGTAACCTAAGTAACCTTTAGTAACAAGGAACATCTGTGCCATAAGATTACTTTCACTGGCTTTTTGACTGGCAATGCAACTGCCAATTTTCCGACCACCTGGATAGCAAGGATGCAAAATTGTCCCGATCGTCTTCTGGAGCCACGATTTCAGCTAAGAACTCGTGAAGCCTCCAAAGAAAAGAAGGGACTGACTGATTCGAATCCGATACCTTAGCCATGGATTTGTTCCTATACTGATATCGATATCTAACAAATTGCTGATACCTGTCTTCTCCACTGTCACTATTTACATAAACAAGGTAATGAAATATTGGCTTCGGTTTAAAGGAGCCTTTAATATGAAGCTAAACTTGGTCGTTTTGTTGTATTTGGTTGTTGTAGTATAAACTACTTTTATTTACTTTATAAGTTATTCAAAGCTTTCAGTTACAAACTGTCCAGGATGATGTTGCTCATATTCTTGTATAAAATGCCACTAACTTCACTGCTTCTAAAATTATTGAAATTTCGAGTTTTTGAAGCTATTTTCAGTGCTACGCATGACCTAACGCAGAGTCGGTTTGGCATGTGTGTTTATGTCGATTCCAGTACGATAACTATAATATCAGCTGATGCCAATCTGATAATGAGAATATTGGCCAATACCGAAGCCGTTTTCAAAATCGCCAGCCCCTTTTAAAAAATACTTGATAAATACTAGGAAACAGGCTTTGGGCCTATTGTAGGCGGAGCGAACAGATCTTCATTTAAAATTTATATTTAGTTTTTATTTTAATGACGATACCACATTAATAGGTTAATAATCCGTAAAAAGCTGGGTGCAATACTCACTGGGCTAAGTTGGCCTCTTTGCCTTTTGGTGTGACGTACTGCAGCTCTTTGCTGGCCTTTTTCATATTTTAGCTTCTTTTTTAATATAGGCCTATGCTACGTGTCAAATTTATGTTAACAAGCTTTCGTTTGCTCCAACGTTTACTTTCTGTTTAGCTTTTTGTAGCCTCTTTTCACAGCCCACACTAAAGATGTGGGTCATCGCTGACGAGTAAAAATAACACAGCACGTTTAGCCACCGCTGTTTGAGCTATCGCTGGTGATAATTCTCACATTGTTTACGGGAACTGCTGTGCAAAATGTAGTTCGTATATTTAAATTTTAATAGTTAGGCATTTAACTGCAAGCCAAACAATCATCAGTACGATAGTTTTTAACAATAAGCAGAAAATTCAATAGTTTCATAATACTGCTACTGGTATAAGACTTGACACCGCCACCAACGAAAATGTTGAGTCACACACTATCAACAACCTCTATCACACACTGCAACAACGATCTCTATTATATAATCTAAAAGAAATAACCATCATAATTGTAGGTTTAAAAATGTGTTAGCCTTTAGGCCTAGTTTTAGGTTTTAGGCTTAATTCTTGGAGTTTAGGCCTAATATTTACCTCCGATCTAACTTCGTGATAGCAGCTAACAACGCTGGGTCGAGAGTTAGGCCTATTCTTCCATGCGACACGGTTTCGGTTTAGAGATTTCACCGTTACCGTGGCAACGAGGAATCTTTAAACTACGAGAGGCAGGCATATTATTGTTTCGTGCTTTGGTGTAAATACGTTTTCTGCATCTAAGCATTCGGTTTGTAAACACCGCTTCACCTTGATACGACGATTTCAGGTTTCATATTTGGGATTCCCATCACGAGTGTTGACGCCACTTTTGTTTCCATGCTGAACTGAATTTCTCCAAGCATTCTTTTTTCAAATGAAAGTAATTTGTGTCATTAATAGAATTCTTTTGTTTTTTATGGTTGCGTTTCTTCCTATAGTGGTAAAGTGGAACGAACAAATGTTATGATTTCGTTGAGTTACGTCGATAAAGGTTATTACCTAGAAAGAAGCAACCAAAATTTAATTTGCCGTGTTTTTTAAATTTTACTTGACTCCCACCAGCATGGAGTATGCTTCGTCGGAATTCCTTAACTATTCAAGATTCCAAATTTACAATGGTGAGTGTTAGAAATAAATTCGAAAATATTGTAATTTCTTCCGTAATAATTTTTCGATTTACGCCAAATTTTGGCTCAGCAATACTTTTGGGGGTATAAAGCGATGTACCAAATTTCATTCCAATCCGACTTTTCGTTTGGGCTCCACCCAGACTAAAAAAGTGCAACCAACCAACGGATCAACCAACCAACCAACCAACCAACCAACCAACATTTTGGAATTTCGTGTCAGTTATAGGCAACGCTTCGCTCGCTCGCTCCGCCAATGAGTTCTGTGTAACTTGACTCGGATTGTGCAGTCACAGATGTTGCATTAGCACGTAAAACAATTTATTTTCCAGGGTTCGTACATAACAAACCCTGGAAAACATAACAAGTTCTTTCAAGACTTCTCGAAAGAATAGCACCTGATTCAAATCAAAACTAGCTAGGGTCCATAAATAGTATTTTGTTAGTTGGTTCCAAAATGTATTTTTTATAATGTCAGTATCATCTTTTCCATTTTTTTTTTGCATAACTGTTCGAAATTCTTTCAAGTTTGATGCTTCTTTCAGTTGCCATCACAATGACGAAAGTTCTTCGAATATGGAGCATTTTAGTTTTATTGAGCCTGTTCGTAGTCCCAACTTGCAACTCGAACCAGCTGCAAACCAAGACGGCATTGAAAGAGGAAGAGAGAGCAGGACGTAAGTTTGATTAAAGGTTTTGTGGCATGTAGACTCTTAGTTACTGCCATGTTGTGAGTATTTAGTTTATAAATTGCAAACACCTCCTGGATGGAGTTTTGCTCATGTTTGGCTTTGCTTATCACCTCTATTGCCACTACTCATTATAAAATGGCAGTTCTGGCGGTTTTCGACACATTATAGAGGATTTAGTTACAAGCTGTATAGGCAATTTTTATGATGGATCTTAGACCTCAAGGCAATGTTCATATATACACAATCTGAAAAGCACTCCATTCCAAGTTACAGGCCTGATCAGTTTCACGTGCACCTCGTGAGCATTAGGTACTTGAGGAGGCTTTGGGCCAAGCCATTGCTGCCGTTGGCAGTTTTTGTGTTCCCAGCCAGACTGGCAACTCTTGCTAGGCTGCTTATGAAGCAGTGTTTGCGTGGTCACCTTAGGGCTACGACATCTGCTTGAAGTGCTACAAGCTGGACAGGAAAGCGAAATTGAAGAGATTTGTGGCTTGAAAAGGAATGCTTTCTTGGTCTGTATGTATGGACTGACAACTGTTGCTACGTTGCTACTAGCTTATGAACAAGTGTTTTTCCTGGTCACGTTAGGGTCACGACATCTGCTTGGCATGCAAGCTGAACAGGAAGGCAAAACTGAGGAGATTTATAATTTGAAATGGAACGTCTTCCCAACATTCCAACATAATTGCTATCATTATGCCATTGCTGTCATAATTGCTGTCATTCCAACGTAATTGCTGCTATGCTGCCAACCTAAAGTAACTGCCATTGTCTCAAAGTATGTACTAAATTTATAGGCTAGTTAACCCATAACCGCCTAGATACGAACGTACGCCTTCAACGTATAACAGCGAAAAACTAAGTCCCAGCGCGAGCTTTGTGAGGGGTCCCCGGGGACCCCGAGCAAAGCGGGCAGTCACACCCCAGTGGTCAGCGTCGTCGGCTCCAAACCAAGAGAATGCCGGCTCGAATCCGAGAACCGACCCAAGTACCGGTACCTAAAAAAAAAGGGTCTGAAAGTTCTTTCAGGTGGTTATGGGTTAAAACTGGTATTAAGCTGTCGTGGCATTTTTTTAAATGTGTTTGCGAAATGATTTTATGTATTTTTTATCCTTTATCCTTTCTTAGGATTCAGCATCAGACCATTTGCTTCGGCACAAAAATTGCTCAAGAGTGAAGATTTTAAAGATGGTCTTCCCGATCTATCTTCCAGTGTTGGAACTCTGGGGGAACTGACCACAATCGACTACTCGGCTCCTCCTGTAGAACTCTTCAAGGAAGTCGGAGACGCAATTATGCCAGTACTAACAGTTGGTTTGTCTCTTATTCCTGGCGGTGCTTTGATTGGTGGCATTGTGTCTGGGCTTTGGGGCTTGTTTTCTCCACTTTTTGGAGGAGGTCCCAGTGAACCCATCAAAAGTCCAATGGAACTCATGATTGACGACATAAAGGACGAACTGAAAAACTTAAGGAACCAGATCAAAGAGCTAGCTGAGAAGATTCCAGAACAAATGAGAAAAGAAACTGATGCAAAGTTAAGCAAACTCGTTCATAAAGCAATACAGGGAATGCTAAAGCGGGACGATTACATTTGTAATAAGTGTGCCTTGGTTTCTAAAGACTTCTCTGAAGATCTAAGAATGAACAAGGCTATACACGAGACTTTGAGAATGGAAATGATTGCGTACATTAATGACTGTGATAATTTCTTGAAGGACACGGCAGAAGCCTTTGTGTATCCTGAATACGCTGATGTGCTCTGGTCCCCGTCGGTAGTAACGACTTTAATTAGAATGTCTTTTCTGACCGAAGTTGCTAATTATGGATTAGCTCTTAAATTAGATCCTGAATTGATAATTATGTTTTGGAACGAATTGAAAAGTGCGCAAAGGCAGCATTTTAAATTTTATGTTGCAGCCGTCAAGAAAAGAATTTTGAGCTTTACAGGTCAACCAAGAAGCCGCGATAAAACTATGAACTACACGTCCATTGAGTACGAGGCTTGTAAAATACAAGCCCAACTGTTATATATATGGATAGACAAATGTACCCGTATGGTGTTCCCAATTACTTCCGTTTCTTCAATGGAAGTACAGAGCTGAAAGTAGCAAATTTCAATGTCACTGGACACGACGAACCCCGCCATATTCAGGCGTACTATAATGCTCTTGCTAAAGTACATGATGAGAGTGACCGATATCTACTTAACTGCTTTTCAGGACCAGAGAGAGTAATTCGAGTACCAACCAAAGAAGTTTCGCTAAATGTCGTCTACGTTCCAGATAAAACTTATGAAATAAGAATCCTTTATTTTGATAGCAAATATTTTTACACGGTGGAAAAGGGAAACAAGATTCACACTACTGCAAAATCCAAATATCGACCAATAACCAAAGCTACTGTAAAAGAAGAAGCTGACAATACTTTGAGAATCAAAATCAAAGGAGGCAAACCAAAGGAACGTAGTTTACGGCGATTAGAGAATTCTTTGGTCTACCCTTTCATGTCGTGCAATGATTATCAAAACGAAGACCAATTTACCGATAATTATAACCGTCACGAGAAGCCCGTATTTAACGCAAATTTTAATTGCATTGGACAGCCTCGTGCCGTCAAAGGAATTTATGTTGTCGAACACGTCTCTACCGTTACAATAAACCCTGGGAAGGAATTAAAGGGGAAAATCATAGTGGAAGGACCTAATCAACTTCTTCCCGATATTGCTATTCTTGGTGTAGAATTTATTGTGCTGCCTACTACAACAGATTAGACCTAAGGTGACGAACCTATGGACTGCGTGCTAATCTGAGATGACTGTTTTGCACACTCGTCCTGAAAACTGTTGCCACCACAAACCTATGCTTGTCCTTCTGTGTAAATACTAAATGCAACTCTAGAAACAAAGCAAAAGTTGTCAATAGTGACCAATTCAGTATTAGTTGAAAAATCAATGTGAAACAAATCGTTTACATAAAATTAGATCTCAACTAATTTTTTCCCACGGAATACAACAATGCTTCAATCAATTTAGCAGACGGTGGCACACGTTGGCACACGAAATTTATTTTCAAAATTCAGGAAATTTATTTTCAAGAACTGGCAATCATCTGTCTACTAGACTATCAGGTTATAAGACTATGATATAAATGAGAATATTGTACAAAAGAAACAGATTTCTAATTTCGGAATCTGTTACTAAGATGTATTTACTATGTGTTCAGAAATCAAAGTATAGGTCTTGTACGAACAAATATGTAACAGTTTTTTTTTCTGTAAATTCAAACGTGTAAAGTGCTGACGTACTATGGTTGTGTGCTGCAAATTTCACGTTCTTTTGGAAATGACTAATCCCAACACTTCACGGTATAACGAAGTATTAACGTTAGTCTGTGTAAAAAGACATGCATGTGATCGAATAAATTACTGAAAAACATTGGAGGAGTCGTCTCTCTCTCGCCTACAACACAACTTTAACAAATGAGAATGTGTTTAAAGACTGAGAATTGTAAAAGAACACATTTCGTATATGCTTTGAACCCTCGTGGAAGTGCTTGCCAGAGGTGTAGAGATCCAAGTATTTGTACAAAGGAAAGCACTTGAGGTACTTCACATACACAAAATATTTGCCAAGGCTATTTAGTTAAAAGCCGTTGCTAGCAGTGCAACGAAACGTCACTGTTAAATTTGCTAAAATAAAATGCCTCGTAGAAGTGCCAAGAGCTCTTCTATTTATAATGTAAATTTTGCATAATAAATTAGGGTACAGTTCCGGTAAAAAAAAAAACGCCCTTTTTCGTTATATCGAGGGTCATAATAACAACCATAGAGAAAATCAGTTATCTCGAAAACTACTGTACGGATTTTCATGAAACAAAGACTGAAATACTTATTAGATTGTCTACTGTATTTCTACCCTTATTAAATACTACGTTATCTGACTGAAAATAATTGGCCGAGCGAGAAAAACTTAATGATATCTGATATCTTCAAAACTGGTGGATGGATTTTCATGAAACAAAGACTGAATTGCGTATTACATTTTGTTGCTTAACACTGCACGTCATACGCATACAAATATAGCATACATCATAACAATTAATCCAGTTTTGGTTTTATTCAATTCTTTCCAGTAGTTTATCAGATATTAGTTATCAACTCGTGTTGCTCACTCGGCCAGTTATATTTGGCTACTTACCATTTCAGGTAATACACACAGAAATATAGCTGATATCATTATACGTAACCCAGTTTTTGTTTCATTCTATTCTGCCCAGTAGTTTTTGAGATATCAACATTTTCGTTCAGAGTCACATACATTAATCCTCCACTTCCTCCGTATAACGAAGGCGTTTTTTTTTTACCGGAACTGTACATGCCATTCAAGGTAAGGTAGTAGTCAGTCAAAGTAGGAAATTCATTCTTATATTTCTGTTATAATCACTACTCACTTTGCCAACTATGTGAATACTACTGTTTCTGCTATAGAAAAGAAAATTAAGGAGTCGTTTTTTCGTCATCACTGCTTGCTTGTTATCATTACACCAGCGGTTTTCAACCTTTTTGGGTTTGCAGGACCTTTCACTGTGTTCGGTAAGTCCGCGTCACCCGTAAATTACCAATTGGTGTATATTATATTTTTCGGGCAGTGGGGGGTTGATGCGGGGAAGAGAGGGAAAATGAGTAACTGTACGCTTATTTTATTTAATTAATCAGCATTAACGGTGTGTAATACTTTACTAACTGGATGCTGCAGCAATCAGTACTACCGAAGCATGGATGGGAGCGCCAGAAAAGTGAAGGTGGGAGATTCGTGGAATAAACTCAGGCGTACCAAGGTTTTAGAGCTAGAAGCTACATGGGCTCGTTTCTCTGATTCAGACCATCATAACTAGAACCACGTAAACTGTAATTTTGTATATGTTTGCATCCGTTTTTATTTATGAATGGAAAAACAGTAGGTTACAATGATAAATTATGATTTTTTTTTACTTGTTTTATTTTTACGCCCCAGTCTCGAGGCACCCCTAGACGTCCTTCATGGCACCCCATGGTGCCACGACACACCGGTTGAAAACCAACGCCTTAGACATTCAAAATGTTGGCTGCAGTGTTTCTTCATTATTTTGTTGCTTTTGGGGGGGGGGGGGGCTGATATAATTTTTGGGAGGTGGGTCAAGAAAAAAACTTACACGACGAAACTTGTCATTTTCAGGCATACTATAACGATATTGCTGAAGTACATAATAAGCGTAGCCGATGTCTGCTTAACTGCTTTTCAGGACCAGAAAAAAATAAATTCGAGTACCGATCCGAAATGTTTCGCTAAATGTCGTCTACGTTCGAGATAAAACATATGAAACAAGAATCTTGTATTTTGATACAGGAAGTTAACTACAGCGTAGGAAAAGGAAACAAGATTCGCACTGATGAAAGACCAGAGAATAAAGCAATAACCAAAAGCTACAGTAAAAGAAGAAGTTAATAAAACTACGTGAATCACTATCAAAGGTGGTAAATCAAAGGAAAGTGATTGAGTTTCTGAGTTTTCTTTGGCCCACCATTTCATGTCATGCAATGATCATCGGGTGGTGCAGTACTTTGACGGTAGATCCATCCATCAAAAGCAGCCGGTATTTAATATTAATGCACGGTGGTGACGTCACGCCAACACATCCCAATGCTAAAAGTGTAGCCGTTATATACGGTTAATCTGAAAACCCACACACGTGACCGTGGGTTAATTTTGATAACCCACACTTTTTTGATAACCCACACTTTTTTTTTGATAATCTAACACTTTTTCCACGCTCTACACAACCACTGCTCTACCATGTGACATACTTTGCAAAACTACCGTACACAACACAAATTCAACCAACATAAATAAGCACATTTGCAACCTGCGACATTTATCGTACTAACACGAAAAAAAAAAAACCTCGCGTAGGCTACTATGCTAGAATTCCGCCCATGTAAGAATGGCCCAATCCGCCAACCTTTCGCTCCGACAGTACTAAAACTAGGCTACCGACACTTGTAAACACACCTAAATACACCTAAAAACATACGATACTCAAGCGAACAGCACATTTGTAACCTGGCGACATTTTCCGCACTAACACAAAAAAAAAAAAAAAAAAACCTCGTGTACGATGCTAGGCCCCTCCCCACCCCCATCCATGAATGAATAGCCGAATCCGACAACCTTTCGTTCCGACGGTACGAAAACCAGCCTACTGACACCTTCTAAAACACACCAGAAAACCTACGAGACTCAAGCGAATAGCGCATTTTATACGCTATATCTTATTTAAACTAATAAAGTAGAAAAAATACGGTTTTACCTTAAACACAAACGTCGGTGACTGGGACTGGATATAGGGACGTCCTCGCGTACGTGAGACTTTCGCAGACAGGGAGTTTAAACCGGAAGATTGAGTTCAGGAATTTACCTCATGTTTCACAAATAAAATTTTCAAATAATTTTTTTTTTAATCTCAAATAACTAGATGTTGGCTCGACGTCACACCTTAGCATTAAAATACATATCCGTGAGCCGTTGTCGATTTAACGGTTATAATTGCTCTTGAGCTCGAACAGCTAGTCCACTATCTCGGGGCTGGAGGGAGACACTCGTGGGCTTCGCCTACTCGTAATTCCCTCCACCCCCTCGATAGTGGACTAGCCGTTTCTCGCTTGCGAGCAATTATAACCGTTAAATCGACAACGGCTCACGGATATCTACTATACTTATTAACTTACTTACTTACTTACAGACTGTAAAGAGCACAAATACTTCGGAGTAGTCACTAGAAAAGGTAGATGGTAATCCAACGTGGACCTCACGTGAACACGGTACGCAGATGTAATCATGATACGGCGTACATCTCTGTGCTCCACTAAAGCTTTCAGACTAGGCAAACGGCACAAGATCTTCGCTCTCAAAAATTTCGTGTGCTCAGTCCACTCGAGACTCCCGTCTAACCAGACGCCAAGATATTTAACATGCTGCACGCTCTGAATACGGACTACATTTACACTAAGATAAAGTGGCGTGGCTTTGACAGCGCTCGAGCGCGAAAAGATGAGAAGCTCCGTCTTAGTCGGAGCCAAGGCAAGTCCACGAGTGGTAACCTGACACACAACATCAACTAGCACACGCTGGATCAGAATAGAATAGAATAGAATAACCCGACGGTGCAAGCTAAAAGCCAAGAAGCAACTCCCCCCCTCCCCCCTTCCCCAACCATCAATAACACAGACCAACAAGGGGCCAGCCACCAAAAAAAGCCTAAGCAAGAAAGTGGTCCAGCCGATATTTAAAGGAATCAAGTGAAGGGGAAAGAACAACCGAGACGGGCAGAGCATTCCATGCCTCGACCACACGTTCAGAAAAAAACCTGTGCCGCACGTTGCCGGAGAATATACTTCCACAGAGTTTAAGGGGGTGCCCCCTGGTCATGGTATGAGAAAGACAGAAAAAGTCATCAGCTTGAACGTCAATGAGGTGGTTTAAGATTTGGTACGTGAGGATAAGATCTCCACAGAGGAATCTGGTTTTGTCAGGTTCAGTTTGCGAAGACGTTCTTCGTAAGAAAAGTGTTTTAGGGGAAGGCACCATTTTGTGAGGCGGCGCTGACAAGTTTCAAGACGGGTAAAGAAAGAGGCATAACAGGGGCGGCCAATCTGAGAGTTTTGTACAGGAGAGCAAACAACTTAGGTGAGACAGCAGAGAAAATTTTAAGAATATAGTGGGCTTTTTTAAAGACTTTGCCGATGATATAATTAGTATTAACATGAAATTTAAGAGACGAATCAACCAAAATGCCCAAGTCCCTATGGGACGTATTAGTAGGGATGGTAGAGTTACCAAGGCGGTAGTGTGGGTTGTTATGCCCAAAATGCAGCACCACGCATTTGGGAGGATTAAGGGCAAGACAGTTTTTGGTCGACCAGATGGCAACAGCGTCGATGTCTTGCTGAAGATCTTTATGGAGATAAGCGGGAGAGAGAATTTTCAGGTCGTCCGCATAGCTCCTGCTAAAGAGTGGATGACAGAATGGAGGTCATTCAGGAAAAGATTGAAAAGAAGGGGGCCCAAAACAGATCTCTGGGGGACCCCAGAGGTAACAGGGACCCAATCACTAGAGGAACCCCTGAGACTAACACGTTGTCGTCTCTGAGAAAGATAAAGAGTTGATCCAGGCGATGTGTGATTTAGGAAAATTCAAATAAGACAGTTTGTTAAGGAGAAGGGAGTGAGAAACAGAATCAAAGGCTTTGCTGAAGTCAAAGAATACAAGATCACATTACATCCCTTTGTCCAGGAAGGTGGTAAGGTGGTTGTAAGTTTCAAGTAGGTTAGATTGACAAGAACGGCCTGGGAGGAAACCGTGTTGGAATTTTAAGTCGATATTGAGATGTTGACAAATGCTCATTACAGATTTATGGAAAAATCTTTCAAATATTTTAGAAGCGACACAAAGTAGACTAATTGGCCGGTAATTATTAACATCATGGAGGGACCCACCCTTATGAACAGGAGTGATATTAGCTTCTTTCCAACGAGTAGGAAAAGTGCAGGAAGAAAAGGAACTTTGATAGATCAAAAAGAAAACATAGGATATAACAAGAAAAGATAGGGGTAGCAAGAGATTTAGCACAGGATTTTAGAAAGAGAGGGGAAATGCCATCAGGGCCACAGGAAGAATCCTCCCTTAAAGCAAGGAAAGCATGCTCCACGTCCGAGCACAGGAAAGGAGCAGTAATGGAACCAGCATCCATTGGAGGGCTGGGGAGATGTGGCAGATAAAAAGAAGCAAAATGCGAACCAAATTCCGCCGCAATATCAAGGTCATCGAGCAAGATAGGACCGTCATTACTCTTCAGACAGGTAGTAGGAGCAGTCTTCCTATTGTGATTAACATAGGCAAAAAGTGACTTAGGGTCCGATTTAGCTTTGAGAATAAGGGATTCCTTATAAACACGACGGGCAGAGCGAAGACCATAAACGGCAACACTCCGGGCAGCTTTGAACAGGGCCATATTTGAGGGGAAGGGAAAGTCATGAAGACGTTTATAGGCACGCCTTTTCTGTCTAATCAGGGACCTGATGTTGTGGTCCAGCCAAGGTGGGGCACTCTTGGTGGAAGGGGTAAACACAGGAATGAAATTCTTAATTACACCAAGAATGAAATCTTCGACAATTTCAAGTTGGGAGTTCACATCCCACCCCCTGGGCTCAGCAGGCCAGTCAATACAGGCAAAAATGTCATTGATTAACATGAAGTCGCTTTTTTATAATTGGGACGGGGACCGCCAGGAAGATTAATGTGAAAGATAGTTTGGAGACTATAACAAAGAACATCGTGGTCGATGAGCCCAAAGGGGGGGGGGGGGGGGGGTAGTGAATAATGGGAGAAACAGTAAGGTCAGCATTGGTAATGAAAAGATCAAGTAAGCCAAAAGTTTTGTCCTGTTCTATGTCTGGTAGGCTTCACACCATGTTGGAGGAGGCCGTGGTCTTGTAAAAAATCCAGGAATTCAAAAGCAGCACTATTTTCCGATTGGGAAGTAAGGAGCGTGGTCCAATTTATGGTAGGGAAATTGTAGTCACCAGTGAGGATCATTTGGCAGCCCTTGGACAGCATGATGAAATGGTTGAGAGACGAAAGGAGAGCACGCCAGCTGACTTGAAAGCTGATTTTAGGGACTCGATAGCAGCAGCCCACATGCAGATGACAATCCTTAGCAAGATTCAACCGGCACTGAATAAATTCCCACTCTCCATGGGGGTCAGAAGAGGAACCAAGGAGAACTCATTGTTTCTAAGTGGAAAGAAACAACCACTGCACGCGCTAGTGTTGACACATTTTGTAATCCCTGTAGCAAAAGCTGGGCGGGACAGGAGTTTGGTGACGAGTTACCGGCCGATCGCTCTGTTGTCATGTGTGTATAAGGTGTTTGAGCGAATCTTGGCCTCGCGTATGTCTTGGGATTTGGAGTTCCGACAGGGTTTGAGTCCATTGCAGTTCGGCTTCCGCGAAGGGCGTAGTGCACAAGATGCGGTCATGTTCTTGGAGACGGCGATAAGGGAAGCTTGGTTGAGAGGGTCGCTGGTACTTGCAGTGTTTTTGGACATCCAGGTGGCTTATGACTTTGTGTTCCTGCCTGCCCTTTGGTGTGCGCTCAAGGACCTCGGCGTGTCCAGTCAGTTAGTTTTGGTGCTCCGTGAAATACTGACAGCTAGGGGTTTCAGTACTAAGATAGGGGGTTGTTTTTCAACACGGCGCACAACTAGTCGGGGCTTGCCGCAGGGGAGCTGCCTGAGCCCTATTCTCTTTGCCGTCCTCATCAACAGCCTGCTGCTCCGGGTGGCGCCGCATGCGAATGTGGCAGCTTTTGCTGATGATGTCGCAGTTTGGCTGGTGGGTTCATCAGTGGCAGAGTTGGAAGCGGGGATGCAGTTGGTGATCCCAGATGGTGCTTTTTTCGAAGTCTGCAGCATGTCGGGCATCAATAGTCGTTGCGGGTCAGGAGGTAACCAGTGCACCAGGAGCACGTTATCTGGGGATCTGGTTGGACGATAGGCTCTCTGGTGCTACTGAGGCTTTGCAGGTTCGAGATTCGGTCATGTCACGTTCACGTATTCTTCTGCGGCTCGTAGGGTCAGGATGGGGTGCCAAACGTAGTCGTCTGCGGTCTGCCTTCCTCTCGTATATCCAGTCAGTTGTAGACTATCACTTGCCATTCTTGGTGTCTGCAGCGAAGCGCCACACTCAGTGCATTCAGGTAGCGGTCAATGTGTGTCTACGTATTGTCACTGGTTGCTCGCGGTCAACACCGGTGGAAGCGCTGCACATTGAGGCAGGACTGGGTGCGATTCTTTCGGACTATATATCGTTGCCACCACGGTTTCTCGCTAGGTTGGGGACAGCTGGTGAGGCGGTTCGTGTGTTTTGTGCATCTAGCGGGGCGTGTTTTCGGGTGGCGTCAGTTTGGCCGGTCTTCAGCCCTCCTGTCCGAACTAGTCTGCAAGAGTGCTTCTGCAGGGCGTCGAGTATATTTGTGGCGGAACTGATGGCAATTGCAGTGTCTTTAAGTGCGGTGTGTGAGTTTCCCCCAAGGAAAGTGGTGGTAATTACAGACTCGCGTGCTGCCATATTTGCGCTCCGGAGGTATTCGTTGATGGGTGGCATTTGGCCACCTGTGGTGGCAGAAATCATGGTGTTGTGTTATGAATTGCAGGTGGCTGGTGCGTTAGTTTCCATTTGCTGGGTACCAGGCCACTCCGACGTATTGGGTAATGTGGTCGCAGATGTGGTTCATGGGAAGAAGCCTGGTTTAACAGTGAGCGTGGCAGGGGTTTGTTCTCCATTCACCCTTCAATCACGCGGCCGAGGGAGTTGGATCTTCTTCCACGGAGGGCAGCAGTGCTATTGTCCCGTCTCCGGGTGGACCACTCGGCTCTGCTAGGGTCAGTGGCAGGTTGGTCAGGCCGTGATGGGCGTTGCAGGTGTGGTGAGGAGCTTGAGACGAGGGAGCACTTCCTGTTGAACTGCACCCTCTATTCTGGTCTTCGGGACCGTTTCTATCCACGGAACTTGGATGAGGGGGCCCTTTTGGGTGTGCATCCTCACACGGGGTCACGCAATGACAGGCGTTTGAGGGCAGTAGTGGCTTTTTTGGAGGCAACTGGTCGTTTCGGACCAGGTCAATTGTGTTAAGAATTAAGGTGCGTTTTGTTGTTTTTATTTTGCCTTGATTTTGTGTTTTGCTTTTGGTGTTGATTTGTAGGGCAGATGGCCTGTAGAAGGTTACCGTCCTTGAAGTAAATAATAATAATAATAATAAAGAAAAAAATTACTTGCAACAATTTTTCGGAGCACGTCGCGAAATATGGCATTGTTTGAACTTTGTTGCAATAAGACGTATCATATCAAAAACCAAAACTGGTAAAAGGGGCCGCCAAGTTCCGCATAGTTCGGCCCTTCAAAGGAGTGATATCAACACACCAAAACATTCGCCAAGTTAATCGCACCGCTTAATA